>OY787624.1:7625762-7828626 GCA_963678935.1 Umbilicus rupestris
ACAGATTGGTGAACAAGCAGTTGCTACAGCTCACTCTTGTTCACTCGGAAACTGTTTCAGCAGGAAAGATCAAGGACACAAGATTGTTCACCCAGTTCAGCCAAATTGCTTACGTCTGGGGAAGACTCTTCTGAGTCCTCAATCCACTATTCTCAAGGTTTCCAAGTATCCACGGTTACAACCCACGCAACCTATGCTACTCAACCTTAGGTGGATCCTCGCACACAATCAGAACAGGCTCTGACTTGTGTCTGCACACCCTCTACTATATCTATCTAGACTAGCTACTGTCTCCTCGAAACTCAGCCTATTCTAAACAATACTCAAGTTCTACAGGGTTGCTATAGCATCTGCTGAAGCACACAGCTGATGCAAAAATTGTCCGCGTGGCTCCAAAGCCTTTCGCTGAGCCGTTCGAATGATTCCACGAGTGCGGCACACTCTGGAATACTCCCCCTCATTCAGTGACCTCCTGTCACTAGCAAGCACTGCCGTCCAGATACTCGACTGAGTCACTCACCCGTCAGTTCTTCCGCAGCTCCCCTTGATCAACCAACAAGCACCACTGCTCTGAATTGGCTTCCAGATCAAGCTTGGATCACACTACACAAGTCCTGATCACCCTCTGCTTCTGTTACCTCAGCTCTGCGCTCACGCTCTGCTCTCGGTGATACTCGAAGACTTCGTTCGCACACCAAAATTGCTCTTCTTGGAAATCTGTGTGTTCTTTCAGCTCTCTTCTTCGATCCCCCTTCATCGCTCTGAAGGGTCTCTATTATATAGGCGTCCACTGCTATCATTATCAGATAATAGCAGTTCCCCTAGCAACATCAATATCTTCTAATTTCTAGGAGATTAGATTTGATTTGAGATTCAAACCAAAACTCCTACTTCCGCTAGGAATCTCCACTCTGGAATATTCTCTGCAGCAACTCTGAACCTCCTCTGATGCTCTTCGAAGGACTGCCACACTTTCTTTCCAAAAATAGATTGCTGCTGCACGGACAGACGGTACAGCTCTTCTGAACAAGCTCCTGCTAAAGCTTCTTCCTGCTATAGCTGCTCCTTGTTCACTTGCTTGTTCACTTGTGCTGAACTTTGACTGTAGCAGCATCTTGTTCACTTGCTTGTTCACTTGTGCTGGTTTTGTCAAACACTGCCATACTGCATCATCAATCTCCCCCTTGGCATTTTGACAAAACCTCTTTGAAAGCATCAATCTAAATCCTCCGGAACTAACTCCCCCTCCCTTTTTCTCCCCCTTTTTGGTACAATTGACAAGGGGAAGTTCCTTCTTGTCTCAAGAGGGCAAGACACAGAGACCCAGAGAAGATATCAGGTCTTCGGAACCGTACTGTGTCCAGAGGTTTAGTGAAGATATCAGCAAGCTGTTTGGCCGACACAACATGCTGGAGAGCAACAATTTTCTTTTCCACCAGATCTCGGATGAAGTGATGCCGAATGTCAATGTGTTTGGTTCTGCTGTGCTGAACAGGATTCTTGGAGATGCTGATTGCACTCATGTTATCACAGTAGAGAGTCATTTCACCTTGATCGAGTCCATACTCGCCCAGCATTTGCTTCATCCACATCATCTGTGCACAGCAGCTCCCAGCTGCTATGTATTCTGCCTCAGCTATAGATAGTGAAATGCTGTTTTGTTTCCTACCGAACCATGACACCAGGTTTTTCCCCAAAAAGAAGCAGCCTCCAGAAGTGCTCTTCCTATCCTCAGCACATCCTGCCCAGTCTGCATCACTATATCCCACTAGATTTGCATTTGTATCCTTAGTATACCATAGGCCATAGTGCACAGTACCTCCAACATACCGAATGATTCGCTTGACCAGCTGCAAGTGACTGTCTTTGGGGCAGGCTTGAAATCTAGCACAAACTCCTACAGCAAAGGAGATGTCAGGGCGGCTGGCGGTTAGGTACAATAAGCTCCCAATCATACTTCTGTAGGTGGTCTGACTCACTTCCATTCCATGTCCATCTTTGATAGCTTTGATATGAGTGGCAGCGGGTGTTCGTTTATTACTGGCTTTATCTAGCTGAAATTTCTGCATAAGATTCTTGCTGTATTTGCTTTGTGCAATAAATATGCCATCTGTTTTCTGGGTGATATCCAGACCCAGGAAATACGATAATTCTCCGACCATGCTCATTTGGAATTCCTTCTGCATGTGATCCACAAACTGCTTCACCAGATGTTGAGACTTCGATCCAAAGACAATGTCATCCACATATATCTGCGCAATGATCACATCCTACTTGGTGTTTTTCACAAATAGAGTTTTGTCAGCTCCCCCTCTTTTGTAGCCATGTTTTTCAAGAAAAACTGTCAGCCGTTTGTACCATGCTCGAGGAGCCTGTTTAAGCCCATACAGAGCTCTCTTTAGTTTGTACACGTGCTCCGGATGATGAGGATCTTCAAAACCTTTTGGCTGGGAAACATATACTTCTTCAGTGAGGTCTCCGTTTAGAAATGCACTTTTGACATCCATTTGATATAGTTTAAACCCAGAAAACATGACATAGCTAGAAGGAGTCTGATGGCCTCCAGACGAGCGACTGGAGCAAAAGTTTCTTCGAAGTCTATCCCCTCAATTTGAGTGTATCCTTGAGCAACAAGCCTGGCTTTGTTTCTTGTGATGTTCCCCTTTCCATCAGTTTTGTTTTTGAAGATCCATTTGGTACCTATAATGTTTACTCCTTTAGGTCTGTCCACCAAGTCCCAAACATCGTGTCTTTCGAATTCTGCTAGTTCTTCCTGCATAGCTATCATCCAGAATTCGTCATTCAGGGCTTCCTTGAAAGTCTTCGGTTCTCTAATGGATAGGAAGCAGGTATTGAGGTAAGCATTGCTTCTGGTTCTCCTTCTTTCTGTCGGATCTCCAATCACATTGGTCAGTGGATGGTTCTTCTGAATCTTCTATGGAGGCTGCCTTGGTGGTGGATCATGAGTGTCATCATTCTGTTCTTCATGCAGGCTCTCTTGGAGTTCGTCTGTATTTTCTACTTCAGCACTTGCTATACCATCATCTGGAGCTGAAGTTTGTTCACTTCTCCTCTGATTGGCAGGGGCATCTTCAATGTCAGAGTCTACGTCATCAGGAATGGTGGAAGATTCTTCTTCAACATCTTTGACTACTACATTTATGGATTCCATCACTGTTCTTGTTCTCTGATTGTACACTCGATATGCCTACTGTTCATTGAATATCCCAGGAAGAAACCAGCATCGCTCTTTGGTTCAAGCTTCTTCCTATACTCCTGATCTCTCAGAATGTAGCATTCACTTCCAAAGATGTGAAAGTATTTTACTGTGGGCTTCTTCTGATTCCAGAGCTCATAGCAAGTCTGGTTGGTTCCTTTTCGTATGGTGACTCTGTTGATGATGTAGCATGCGGTGTTCATTGCCTCAGCCAAGAATCTCAGGGGGATCCTCTTGGCATGAATCAAGACTCTGGCCATTTCTTGAATTGTCCGATTCTTTCGTTCCACTACACCATTCTGCTGAGGAGTGATTGGAGAAGAAAACTGATGTGAGATACCCTTTTGGTGACAGAACTCATCCACTGCTTCGTTTTCAAACTCTCTGCCATGATCACTGCGGATGTTGGTGATTCTGAGATTTTTCTGTTGCTCCAGACGGGACACCAATGAGACTAGTACTTTTACAGTGTCTGATTTCTCTCTGATAAAATCAATCCAAGTGAACCGGTGATAGAGGCTATTTGTACGCATTATTTAGATCATAACCCTATGCTTGTTTGCAATATTTTTTGAGCAAGATTACTCGTTTCTAGTGTTTTTGTATTACAGGGCAAAACGAGTCCTTGAGTCGGATACGCGCTAACAGGCAGCGTTCTAGGAGTGAGAGATCCGCCTGCGGAGATAGCAGCACAAGCAGAAGAGAAGTTGGCGAGAGTCAGTAGCGGTGCGCTAGCCGATGCGCTAGCCGAATGCCGTGCGCCAGGCGCAAAGTCCAGTGACCAGATTTGGAAGTTGCCAAAGGTGAACTTCCTGGGCAATATATAAACAAAGAAAGTCTAGGGTTTTAGAGAGAGATATCATCCACCATTGGACGACACACATCAGAGATAGTGGCAAAAAAACTGGAAAACACGGACTTGTTGAGAGGATTTGCGCCAGCCGACTGCGCCAGCCGAGAAGACAAGCTGCACGCACTGTTTGCTACAGTTTTCTCAGACACATTAGTCATTATTTACTATTCTGTGATGTTTATCACTAGCATGTCTAGCTAAACTCTTAGTGTTGGTCGGGCATGAATCTATGATGTATTATCTTTGAGACTTGAGCTTAATGCATAGTTTACTTACTTGTATTAATCCTGTGCGTACGGAGACAGCTAGTTGCATCAGTAGGGGAAGCCTTGAACCGCAATCTTACTTGTGTTGCTTGCTTGTCAAATGTTAAACTAGTTGATTGCTTTACGGTGACAACTAGGAGTAACGAGCTAGGGTAAGCAGTTGATACTGTGACAGGATTCGCAGCTGTTTTAGTCTATGTTCTAAGGATTAATAGCATATGAACCTTGAACGGAACATGCGCATGTGTTAGAAAGCCTTGACCGGACACTAACCCAAGTGAAATTAAGCTATAGACGTTTAGAGTCGATGATAAGGAATGCACTCATAGAGGATGGTCTGCCCAATACTTCTCACAATCATAGTATTTAATCTCTATCGTTTGCGCACGACGAGTGCATTTCTCTGCGTTTCACAACTGTTACTCGCGCACTGCGCAAATCATTCACACACCCCCATTCTCGTAAGTGTAGGTTGCTGGCTAGAACTGAACTTTTGCTCCCTGTGGAGATCGACCCTTACTTAACCGCTGTACTGAGTGGAAGAGGAAGGATTATATTTGACGCGCACAACGACGCGCGATCAAATTTTGGCTCCGTTGCCGGGGAGCAACACAGCTAAGTTCTAGTTAGTTTACGTTTTTTTCCCTTTTTAGTAACTATTTATTTCAGTTTGTTTTGTTTTCGTTGTTGTTTCTGACAGCACGCAATCACATCAGCCTGCGCAACCTTGAAACAGTTGCGCTGCGCAGATTCTAGTTGCGCACTGACAGACGCAACAACATTAGTTATCTTTTAATTTCATTTTTCCTTGAGATTCGGAACAGGTTATGGAGGATAACAGTGTCGTAGGAGACAACTTGGGGGACAGAACCCCAGAGGAAGCAAGAGCACATAACCGCGCAGCCCTGTTCAGAGAGGAAGTGCAGCGCGAGGTTGAAGCAAGGAGGGCCGCTGAAGTGTATCATGCGCCACCCGTGCAACAAGCCGCGCGACGCAGAACAGTGCGCGAGATGTCGGCCCCTATCACCGTTAACCAGCCATGGTGCATCGTGCTTCCACCAGGCGGTCATTTTGAGCTAAGGAGCTCGCTCATCCATCACATGCCCAAGTTCCACGGGTTGAACAATGATAATCCAGTCAAGCATGTGCGAGAGTTCCTAGTCATTTGCGAGAACATGAAGACCGAAGGGGAGAGTGATGAGGCGCTGAAAATGAAGGCATTCCCATTTTCGTTGTGTGATTCAGCCAGACATTGGTTGATGAATTTACCCGCAGGATCCATTCACACATGGGAGCAGCTGCAGAAGAAATTCCTAGATAAATTCTATCCAGCAGCAAAGATTGCGCTGCTCAGAAGGGAACTAGCCGCGCCAAGGCAGAGCGCAGGGGAGTCATTGTTAGAATATTACGAGCGTTTCAGGGAACTGGAGGCCAACTGCTACAATCACGGCCTGCCCCAGAATGTGCTGATAGAGAACATTCTAAATGGACTGCTGCCCATGGAGCTGCGCCTACTGAATGCATGCGCAGGTGGGGACATTTGCAACATGTACCCAGAGGATGCGTGGCAGCTGATAGAAGACTCTGCTGGGCAGGTAAGACATCAACTAACGCTTGAAAATAGTCGTGCTCGTTCTGTGCATCAGGTCGAAACAAACGCTGAGATCAAGGAAATGAAGGCCATGCTGCAGAAATTAATGAGTGCGCAGAGCGCACAACCAGTTGCACCAAAGGTATGTGAATTCTGCAGGTCCACCGAGCACAAGACAGATGAATGCCCAACACTTTTCGAAGAGACTGGAGATGTCAATGCTCTTGGAGGATGGGACAACAGAGGACCGCAGAGGCAGAATCAGCCGCGCTTTGGGCTTGCCGCAAATGGATTCAGATGGAAGGAGGAGAACAATTTCCAGAGGCAGCCCACGGATCAGCGCGCACCACAGCAGACGCAACAAGCTACACCCTACAATCCACCGCATCGCCGCAATGACGCACCAGCGCATAACAACCAGCAACCGAGGCGATCTTTGGAAGATATCGTGGGGCAGCTAGCAGATACAGTACGCAAAAATGACGAGAAGTATGACAAGAGGTTCGAGTCCATCGAAAAGTAGCTATCACAGATCGCAACCACAGTATATGAGCTAAAGAAGAGCGATGGCAACCTGCCTTCGCAAGTGATTCAGAACCCTAAAGGAGGAGTCAATGCAGTGACACTGAGGACTGGGCGCACAGTAGGAACAGAGCAGACCGCGCAGGCGCCCGCGCAACCAGTCGCGAAAGTCCCGGATCTAGCAGATAAGACTGCGCAACCAGAGCAAGATGCGCAACCAGAAGCACCAGCCACGAACCAGCAGGGCAACACGCTAGGTATGTCTCAGTCCAGAAGCAAGGACATAAATCGTACTAACATACCTGCACCTTTCCCTGTGCAGGCACCATTGGCTAGAAAGGAAGCATTGGACAAGGAGCTTTATGAGTTGTTCAGCAAGGTGGACATCAATATTCCCCTCATTGAAGCTATTCGGCAGATTCCCAGATATGCAAAGTTTTTAAAAGAGCTGTGCACAAACAAAAGGAGGAAGGGGGAATGCGCACAGGTAATGCTAAATGCGCAGGCCTCAGCAATCATACAACAGAAGGTACCACCTAAGTGCCGAGATCCAGGTACATTTACTATCCCATGCACGCTAGGTAAGACCACAGTGAGTAATTGCATGATCGATTTAGGCGCATCCATCAATTTGCTACCTTATTCTCTATATACAACATTGCGCCTTGGACCACTAAAGCCTGCAGGTCTCACCGTTCAGCTAGCAGATAGATCGTGCAAACAACCTGCAGGCATGATAGAAGATGTCCTAGTTCGAGTAGGAGAGCTGGTGTTCCCAGCAGATTTTATGTGCTCGAAATGGAGGGTGAATCAAGCGCCAGCAGTGCGCAGATCCTCCTAGGCAGACCATTTCTGATGACCGCGCGCACAAAGATAGACGTGTGGAGGGGCACGCTCTCCATGGAGGTAGATGGCGAAGAAATCCATTTCAACATATTCAAGGGGATGCAGCATCCACATGAGGATGCTACAGTGCACGCAATGGACAACTTAGATGATCTAGTCGCAGAAGCGCAATGTGCGAGCGCAACCGTAGGACCAGAACTACTGACACAGGCAGAGCTGGAGGAGCAAGATGAAGAGCTGAGCAGTGCGGAACCAGCACCCACACAGGTACGTGATATAGTTCATATTTGCACCGCTAACAAAATCTTGCCTTCTATTGAACAGGCACCCAAAATCGAACTGAAGCAACTCCCAGAGCACCTCAAATACATTTTCTTGGGAAGTGAGGACACCCTGCCAGTAATCATCAAGAAAGGATTAGAAGAAGAGCAGGAAGTGCGCCTACAGCAGGTACTGCGCAAGAACCAGCGCGCCATAGGATGGACACTTGCAGATCTGCGCGGAGTGAGCCCAGACGTATGCATGCATAGGATTCTACTGGAAGATGGTGCCAAACCATCCAGGGAGGCTCAGCGCAGGTTGAATCCAAACATGATGGAGGTAGTGCAAAAGGAAGTCCTGAAATTGCTTGGCGCAGGGGTCATTTACCCAATTTCGTACAGCAAATGGGTCAGTCCGGTGCATGTTGTGCCAAAGAAAGGAGGAATCACAGTGGAAGAAAATGCGCAGGGCGAGCTAGTGCCCAAGCGCATACAAACTGGCTGGCGCATGTGCATCGACTACAGGAAGCTTAACGCAGTAACGCGCAAGGACCACTTCCCGCTACCCTTCGTGGACCAGATGCTGGATCGCTTAGCAGGTAGACCTTATTTTTGTTTCTTGGATGGATATTCAGGGTACAACCAGATACCCATAGCTGCGGAAGATCAAGAGAAGACCACATTCACATGCCCGTTCGATACGTTTGCGTTTCGGCGCATGTCCTTTGGGCTGTGCAACGCGCCAGGTACGTTCCAACGCCTTGTCATGAGCATTTTCTCTGATATGATTGGTATGTGCATAGAAGTGTTCATGGATGATTTTACCGTATATGGAAGTACCTTTGATGCATGCTTAACACATCTAGATAAAGTCTTAGCACGGTGCATTTCTAAGAACTTAGTGCTAAATTACGAAAAATGTCATTTCATGGTAACGCACGGAGTAGTATTAGGACATATCATTTCAGAGGAAGGGATCAAGGTAGACAAAGCTAAGATAGATCTTATCTCTAATCTACCTTATGCAACCAATGTGCGCGAAGTGAAATCATTCTTAGGGCATGCTGGGTTCTACAGGCGTTTTATTAAAGATTTCTCTAAAATTTGTATACCCCTGTCTAACCTTTTGCAAAAGGATGTGTGCTTCGACTTTACTGATGAGTGCAGGGCAGCGTTTGATAAGCTGAAAGAAGCGCTGACCAGTGCGCCAGTAATGCGCACACCAGACTGGAACCTGCCTTTTGAGCTGATGTGCGACGCAAGTGATTATGCAGTAGGTGCAGTCTTGGGGCAGCGCGTAGACAAGAACCCGCATGCCATTTACTATGCATCGCGCACACTGGACTCTGCGCAGAGGAACTACACCACCACGGAGAAGGAGCTTCTGGCAATTGTATTTGCGCTGGAGAAGTTCCGAGCATATGTTCTAGGCGCACGGGTCATCATCTACACTGACCACGCAGCTATCCGCTACCTCATGTCCAAGAAGGAAACCAAGCCGCGCCTGATGCGCTGGGTGCTCTTACTGCAGGAATTTGACGTGGAGATCAAAGACAAGAAGGGCACGGAGAATACAGTTGCTAATCACCTGAGCAGGATCGTGAAGGAGGAGGAACCAGGGCAGATCACGGAAACATTCCCTGACGAGCATCTGATGGCGCTGACAGGTAAGGTACCATGGTATGCGCACATCGCAAATTACCTGGTCACAGGTACGTTTCCTCCCCATTTCAGTAAAACTCAGTGCATGCGAATAAAACATGAGTCTAAGCGTTACCTTTGGGATGATCCTTACATGCTTAGAATAGGACCAGATCAGATATTGCGGCGTTGCGTGCCTGACCACGAAATTAATTCTGTTTTGATGTTTTGTCATGCGCACGCATGCGGAGGGCACTTCGGTCCCAAGCGCACGAGCAGAAAGGTCCTGGACTGCGGATTCTATTGGCCGCACCTGTTTAGAGATGCCTATAATCACTGCAGGAATTGTGACAGGTGCCAGCGCACAGGAGGAATATCCGCACGCAATGAGATGCCGCAGACCCCGATTCTGGTGGATGAAGTGTTCGATGTTTGGGGAATCGACTTCATTGGGCCATTTCCCCCATCTGCAGGCTACGAGTACATATTGGTGGCAGTAGACTATGTCTCCAAATGGATTGAAGCTAAGGCTACGCGAAAGGATGATGGTAAGACTGTCGCTGATTTTCTCAGAACTAACATATTTTGCAGGTACGGAGTGCCTAAGGCAGTAATCAGCGACCAGGGGACACACTTTTGCAACAGGGTCGTGGCGCAAGTTTTCAAGCACTATGGGGTGCGCCACAAGACGTCCACCGCTTACCATCCACAGACGAATGGACAGGCCGAAGTTTCTAACAGGGAGATCAAGCGCATCTTAGAAAAGACTGTGCGACCATCGCGCAAAGATTGGAGCCAGTGCCTTGATGATGCACTATGGGCATACCGCACTGCGCATAAGACGCCCATTGGGACCTCACCATTTCGGCTGGTCTATGGGAAAGCATGCCACCTGCCAGTAGAGCTCGAGGCGCAATTTTGAACCAGGAGACCAGGTATTACTATTCTCATCACGCCTGAAGTTTATGCCTGGAAAGATGCGCAGCAAATGGACGGGACCGTACACGGTCACCAAGGTTTTCCCCTACGGAACAATCGAGTTAGAAGACGGGCACCGGCATCGTTTTCAGGTTAATGGGCAGAGAGTCAAACGGTACTTAGGAGAACCTTGGGACAGCACAGCACGCAACATTGACTTGGCCGAACCAGAGATAATTGATGCGCAAGATGCTGCGCCAGACGCACCACCGGATGTACCAGAGGGAGAACTGGAACCTCTTGCTCATATCTCTTCTTCCTCTGCATCTACCCTCGTTACGCATAATTTATCACATGCTGACTTCCCATCTTACCCTTTGCGCAGGACCAATGAGATCGCAGCATACACACTTGCACAGGAACACTCAGGAGCAAGAGTGGGGGAGGTCGCAGGCACACGTTTTGGCACATAACGATGTACAGTCGAGCCAACGACGTTAAACAAAGGCACTTGTCGGGAGGTAACCCGACACGTTTTCACTTTTGCATATTTTATTTTGTACTTGTTTTGTTTTTTTTAGTTTTTAGCCAGTTTAGGTCTCGGTAGTTTTTAGTCACGCAGTAGTGCGCCGGACTGTGCGCCTAGCTATGCGCAGGTCAGAAGCGCTAGCCAGGGGGGTATATAAGGCAGGACTTAGAAAAAAATCCAACACTTTTTCACTCGACCGTTGCACACGAGCTCCCGCCTTCAGACCTCTACCCGTCGATCAGCGCCCAACCCAGCGTCCGTTTAGAGTGCTTCGAGGACCGCACAGCCGCACTACACCCAGGTAACCTCTCCCTCCGTTTTGAGCAGCTTCCGTTAGGGTTTGCGCGGAGGAGAAGTTTTCTAGGGTTTTGAAATCGCGCCGGGGTAGAGTGCGCCGATTGGAGTATTGTTTAGTGCGTTGTGTAGGCGAGCAGTAGGCGCTCCTTCGGTGAGAGTTTTAGGGATTTCTGTGCAGTTTGGATTTTTGCAGTTCTTGAGGGTGTTGACCACAGTTGACCGCAGCCCTAGCCCATCATGAGACCTGCCAAGGACCAGGAGCCCCCAGCTGCGTTCGCCAGCAAGTATGTCGCGTTTATAAGCCTGGAGATGTACGGGACCCCGTACATCAGCAGAGAGTTTCTGCGCGAGGTTGGATTAGAGGACCTCATAGCGCAGAGGTTGGCGCTCGCAGGCTGGGAAGCGCTGTTGGACCTCAACAGCGCGTCTGACCAAGAGGACACGTGGGAGTTTTTAGCGTCTCTGGAGGCAGGAGACAAGGAGATCAGGTACAGACATAGGGGTGTTTGGTTCATCGCCTCGGCAAGGAGGCTGAGGCACGCGTTCGGGTGCGCCAAGGTGCGTGACGAGGACTTAGACACGCACACTAACCAGGAGGCCTGGAGTGAAATGGCGACTGGGCCAGCATTTGCCGCGGGGCGCAGCAGGGGCCGAGAGCTGCGCGACCCGTGGCTGTTCTACTTGTGGCGCATGGTCGCCTATGCAGTCATTGGCCGTTTCAACGGCGCACCGAAGATCAGCCTCCTGGATTTGGACATTTTGAAGGGGCTGTATTATGGACGGAAGGTGCTATTTATCCTGAACATGGTGCACAACTGGAGCCGCGTCAGCATGAAGGGACCGCTGACTTGCGGAGGAGTCATAACGCACCTGCTGCGGGCATTACATGGAGAGCCCGAGGTGCCAGATCACACTTTGGTGCCGGCTGTCCCTCTCGATCGGGCCCACATGCTGCAGATCAGGGCGGTAGCCCTGAAGGAAGATGGCACGTTGGAATGGTGTTACCGCCTGCAGCCGGCCAGAGTTCCGCGACCCAGAGCAGAAAGCAGTGCGCAGGGCGCAGCGGCAGCCGCGCAGGGCATGGAGGAGGATGAAGAACCAGAGGTGCCTCTGGTCAGGCGCCCAAGGACCCGGGCGCAGACTGGAGCGCACCAGAGGGCCCGTGCACCACAAGGGGAGCCAGTGACCATTTCCATCGAGGATTCTCCCCCTCGTGCACGTGCCAAGCGCCCAAGGACTGAGGCTGAGGAGGCGCCCGAGGAAGCAACCGTCGAGCAGCGCATGTTGTTCAACGTCATGCGTGTGCTTGAATACTTGGCGCCTGAGGGGGCGGATTTAAGTATGAGTCCACCATCCGGGTGGAGATTTGGAAACGCAATTCCCCCTCTCCTCAGCCTGCACCGACCACCTCCAGGCCCCAGTGCGCCACATCAGCCAGCCAGCCCTCCTACTCAGCCCCCAGCAGCACCTTCTCCAGTACCACCAACAGCACCAGCAGCCCCTGCAGCAGAGCCCACCCCTGAACCAGAACCGATGCCACCACCAGTAGTTTCCCCTGCCCGGCCTTCTGTTCCGGAGTCCCCCATAGCCTTTCCCAGCGTAGACTCAGATTCCATTTGGGATTTTGATCGCGCGTCGTTGTGCGCGTCAAATATAATTCCTTCCTCTCCCACTAGTACAGCGGTTAAGTAAGGGTCGATCTCCACAGGGAGCAAGCAGTGAGTCTTAGCCAGTAACCTACACTTAAGAAAACGGGGGTTGCGTGAGTGATTGGGGGTTTTGCGCGATGCGCGAGTAACAGCGAATATCGTAACGCGGGGAATTGCACTAGACGTGCGCAAGCAGTAGAGATTAAATACTATATTTATGAGAAGTATTGGGCAGACAATCCTCTATGAATGCATTCCTTATCATCGACTCTAGACATCTATAGCTTGTGTTTCACTTGGGTTAGTGTCCGGTAAAGGCTTCCTAACACGTGCGCATGTTCCGTTCAAAGTTCATGTGCTATTAATCCTTAGAACTAGACTAAACAGCTGCGAATCCTGTCACAGTAGCAACTGCCTACCCTAACTCGTTACTCCTAATTGTCACGGTAAGTTTGCGGTTCAAGGCTTCCCCTACGCATGCAACTAGTTTAACATGCGACAAGCGAGCTACACAAGTAAGTTTGCGGTTCAAGGCTTCCCCTACGCATGCAACTAACTGTCTCAGTACGCACAGAATTAATACAAGTAAATAAACTATGCATTAAGCTCAAGTCTCAAAGGAATACATCACAGATTCATGCCCGACCAACACTAAGTGTTTAGCTAGACATGCTAGTGGTAAACATCATAAAATAGTAAGTAATAACTAATGAATCCAAGAAAACGGTAGCAAACAGTGCGTGCAGTGTGTCTTCTCGGCTGGCGCAAATCCTCTCAATAGGTCCGTGTGTTTTCCAGTTCTGCCGCGCAGTGCCTCCTTTGAGGCCGTGGTGCTGCCTCTCCGTGTTGTTATGAAACCCTAGACCTCCTCTCCTTTATATATTGCCCAGGAAGTTCACCTTTGGCAACTTCCAAATCTGGTCACTGGATTTTGCGCCTGGCGCACGGCATTGGTTGGCGCAATCGGGTAGCGCACCTCTGCTGTCTTTCGCCATTTCTTCTTTTGTTTGCGCCGCTAGCTCCACAGGCTGATCTTTCACTCCTAGAACGCTGCCTGACAGCGCGTATCCGACTTAAGGACTCGTTCTGACCTGATATACAAAAACATTGGAAACGAGTAATTTTGCTCATAAAATATTGCAAACAAGCATAGGGTTATGATCTAAATAATGTGTATAACTAGGCTCTATCAGATTCACTTTCCGAGGACGACCTCGCAGCGCAGCCTGACCCCCTCACCATAGTGCCACCAGCCTCCAGCACCGACTACGTGACTGATTCTTCAGAGGATGAGGCGCTTGGGTCAGCAGCTGCGTCTAGCTCGGAGGACTTCTAAGGTCGAGGGGCAGCAGCTGAATATTTGTGCCGACTATTTTGTGACCCTTGTGCTATCGTTTATGCTGTGACTATTTGTTTTTGTTCTTATGATCTTTATTCTTGCATTACATGCATGTGTGCGCTCTCCATGCGCTTGCGCTTGAGTCGTGGGGACACGTCTCTGTTCAAGTGTGGGGGGGGGGGGGGGGGGGGGCGTTACATTCACTTTTCACGTTTTGAGCATTTTAGAATAGCTTGCACTTTAGAATAGCTTAGTTTAAGTTAAAGAGAATAGTAGCAGTAGTGCGCTAGAGTGCAGGATGCGCATGCGCTCCAGCTTGTTTTGCGCTATCCGTATTGCGTGCGCTGCTATTTACTGTTTTAGTATAATTTTTTCGTTTTTCTGCTCCTGTTAGTTGGGATATGCAGGGGATGTGGAGTTGACAGAAATGCTCCAGAGAGGCGGTTAGTCGCTTTTGCTTCGAAGGCAAGGTATATGGTCGAGAGCGTTAGTGGAGGCCGGTGCTTCGCAGCCTTCGGGACAAAAGAGCGCGCTCAGTCACGCAGATGCCAAAGGCAAAATACCCAAAGCGTGGCGAGGTGGGAAAACAGACCACCTTCTCTCTGGCACTCGAGCTAAGGAAGGCAGGCGCGGATGTAAACGCGTGCGCTGACCTGCGCAGACAGACAAAGGAGAGAGAGCGGGGCGAGTTCCATAGCTGCTATCCGAAGGCTGAGACTGGAACTGCTCTGGGAATGTAAGAAATTAAAGATGAAGCTGTACAAAAGAAAAATACCAGCAGATGATACGCGCTACAAAAAGAATCAGCATGCGCACAAACTTCCACATGCGCGAAGACCATAAGGAAATCATCAGAGAGCTCAGGTTCCCAGGAAGTGCGCGGAAAAATCACGCACTGGAAGAAGCTGCGTTATCCACCATATACCTATCTTCGGAGTAGGAGCTGGCAGCTAGGAGCCTAAGAAGAGCTATCTCCCAACCATCCAAAAATCTTCATCCCGGCTGAGAGGTAATGAATTTCGAAATTATTATATTAGAACTGTTGAATGCGGTTGTGCGCAGGTGATAGAGTAGTGCGAGTTGAGCAAATTGCGCATTCGCATCAGAGTGCAAGACTGTGCGCTAGACTCCAGAAGAGGTAATTGTATCCGCGCTTCAGTGCTTGTTCGGGACGAACAAGGGGCAAGTGTGGGGGGTTTGATAGAGGCTATTTGTACGCATTATTTAGATCATAACCCTATGCTTGTTTGCAATATTTTATGAGCAAGATTACTCGTTTCTAGTGTTTTTGTATTACAGGGCAAAACGAGTCCTTGAGTCGGATACGCGCTAACAGGCAGCGTTCTAGGAGTGAGAGATCCGCCTGCGGAGATAGCAGCACAAGCAGAAGAGAAGTTGGCGAGAGTCAGTAGCGGTGCGCTAGCCGATGCGCTAGCCGAATGCCGTGCGCCAGGCGCAAAGTCCAGTGACCAGATTTGGAAGTTGCCAAAGGTGAACTTCCTGGGCAATATATAAACAAAGAAAGTCTAGGGTTTTAGAGAGAGATATCATCCACCATTGGACGACACACATCAGAGATAGCGGCAAAAAAACTGGAAAACACACGGACTTGTTGAGAGGATTTGCGCCAGCCGACCGCGCCAGCCGAGTAGACAAGCTGCACGCACTGTTTGCTACAGTTTTCTCAGACACATTAGTCATTATTTACTATTCTGTGATGTTTATCACTAGCATGTCTAGCTAAACTCTTAGTGTTGGTCGGGCATGAATCTATGATGTATTATCTTTGAGACTTGAGCTTAATGCATAGTTTACTTACTTGTATTAATCCTGTGCGTACGGAGACAGCTAGTTGCATCAGTAGGGGAAGCCTTGAACCGCAATCTTACTTGTGTTGCTTGCTTGTCAAATGTTAAACTAGTTGATAGCTTTACGGTGACAACTAGGAGTAACGAGCTAGGGTAAGCAGTTGCTACTGTGACAGGATTCGCAGCTGTTTTAGTCTATGTTCTAAGGATTAATAGCATATGAACCTTGAACGGAACATGCGCATGTGTTAGAAAGCCTTGACCGGACACTAACCCAAGTGAAATTAAGCTATAGACGTTTAGAGTCGATGATAAGGAATGCACTCATAGAGGATGGTCTGCCCAATACTTCTCACAATCATAGTATTTAATCTCTATCGTTTGCGCACGACGAGTGCATTTCTCTGCGTTTCACAACTGTTACTCGCGCACTGCGCAAATCATTCACACACCCCCATTCTCGTAAGTGTAGGTTGCTGGCTAGAACTGAACTTTTGCTCCCTGTGGAGATCGACCCTTACTTAACCGCTGTACTGAGTGGAAGAGGAAGGATTATATTTGACGCGCACAACGACGCGCGATCAACCGGGTATAGTCATCAACGCAGACAAAGGCATATCTTTTCTTACCCACACTCTCGACTTCCATAGGACCCATCAGGTCCATGTGTATCAACTGGAGAGGTCTGGTTGTGTTTGTATCTTTAATTTTTGGATGTGAAGCCCTTTTTTGTTTCCCAATCTGACAATCTCGGCAGATGGAACTTGTCTCGCCTTTAATCAGCGGTACTCCTGTGACTAACCCTTCTGTTGAAATCTTCTTCAGAGACCTCAGATTGACATGACCCATCCTTCTGTGCCAGAGATTCATTTCCCCTGCATTAGTTAGCATGCATCTTGGTAAAGGCGAGTTTGTGTCTACCTTGAGAAGATAGCAGTTGCTTCTCGATCTGGTCCCCTCCATTATACATTCTCCATTCTTGTTGAAGACTTTACACGAATCTTTTGTAAACTTCACCTGTTGAGTCCCATCACACAGCTAGCTAATGCTTATGAGGTTCGCCTTCAGTCCTTCCACCAGCATGACATTGCTTAGTTCGGGCATCCCTTCAACTGCCAGTGTTCCCTTTCCCAGAACTCTTCCCCTCAGGCCATTTCCAAACTTCACCTGTTGTTCTAAGCAAGGGGTTATACTCTTCAAGAAGGATCTTTCTCCCGTCATATGCCCCGAGAAGCCACTGTCAAAATACCAGCTAACCTTGTTCGAGGAACTTG
Organism: Umbilicus rupestris; assembly: GCA_963678935.1. Lineage (NCBI taxonomy): Eukaryota > Viridiplantae > Streptophyta > Magnoliopsida > Saxifragales > Crassulaceae > Umbilicus > Umbilicus rupestris. The sequence continues at coordinate 7,642,773 of OY787624.1, forward strand.
CTGTGCTGATAAGAGCAAGATGCTGAGTTCTCCCATAGTTGTGCTTAGGTGTTTTTCTGGCTGACCCCTTTTTGTGGTATGCTGATGGACAGTTCCTCCTAATGTGACCTTTGAGCCCGCACCTATAGCATCTTTTATACTTTAATAGTGTCTTGACATGGTGATATAGGGATTGCTGTAGCAGAAGCTGATTCACCCTACCTTGTGTTTTTCTGCCTTTTCTGACTAATCTGGATCTGACCATGTTGCATACATCTTCACTCAGATCTGTCTTGTCTTCACTCCCACTGGCAGAAAGAGCATTTTTCTGATCGGCTATCTTCATTGGTTTACTAGTACAGTCGACTTGTCGATGACCATATCCTTCACAGTTCCAACACTTCATGCTCTTTCTTTTGTTTCTCTTTTCATCATCATTTTGAGCAGATTCCTTCCCTCTCCTTTTATTCTCTCCACCTCTTCTAAATTGTTTTCGTGTGGAAGAGCTTTGCTCAGTTCTTGAATACATGTTCTTGAGGAGTTTCCCAAGGTTCTTTACCAGCATACTCAGCTGGTCATCTGGAGCTGGCTTCTTCACTTCTGTCTCTGCCTTCAGTCCTATATTCTCCTTAGGAGTAGGCTCTTCTTTAACTAGCTTCATCTCAAATTGTTTGAGTGATCCAACCAATTCTTCCAGCCTCAAGTGTTTGACATTTTGAGCTTCTTCAATGGCAGTCACTTTCATGTCAAATCTTGTGGGCAATGATCTGAGTACCTTCCTAATCAGCTTCTCTTATCACAAAGTTTTGCATTGAACTCAGTGATCGTCTCCTCTTCTAACATTCTCAAATTTTCAAACTGCGTAGCAATAATCTGTAATCTTGACAGCTTTACTTTATCAGTCCCTTCATGGGCAGTTTGCAGGATCTCCCAAGCTTGCTTGGCCATATCACAGTTTGATATCAACCTGAAATTGTTAGCATCAACCGCAGCAAAGATAGCATTCAGAGCCTTTGAATTACCAGTTGCTGCAGCTCCCTCTTCGGCAGTCCATTGTTCTTCAGGTTTTATCCGTGTAACTCCTTGTTCATCCATGGTGATCGGAGGAGACCACTGGACCACAATAGCTCTCCAGGTCTTCTCATCAATGACTTTGAGAAAGGCCTTCATCCTAGCCTTCCAATATCCATAGTTGCTTACTTCCAACAATGGAGGCCTGCTCGTTGATGGGGAGTATTTATACGACTCGCTAAACCATTTAAACCCAACTATTTCGACATGTTTTGATGTGAACAGTTACTTCTTAGTGTTGTTTGCATTTCAGGTGTTCGGAATACATGAGAAGAGACTTGCGGCTCAAAACGGTGTTTTTACGGAAGAAATCGGCGTTGGCGGAAATGGGAGTGCACTGCAGTGAGTTGCGCGCCAGCAGGCAACATTAGTGTCGCGCGCCGAGAGTTAATGTCTTCTTCGGGCGCGCGAGTTAATGTACTCTTGGGGCGCGCTTATCGTATGGTGACGTCAGCAATCGGGCCCGCGGCCCGAAATCAATTTTGAGCCCGATCTCAATTAGGGTTTCGGAAGTTTGGAGGGCGGCAGTCGAGAGGGAGATAGAGAGTTTTTTGGACTACGGAGTTTTGGACGACGGAGACGGCGGACGGAATTTTGGCAGATTGCGTGAACAGTACTTCCGGCGTGAACAGTGTTTCCGGCAGTGAACAGTGTTTCCGGCGGTGAATAGTGATCGTGAACAGTATTTTTATGTTTTTCAGTTTAATGTATTTTGCAGTTATGAACATGAGTAGCTAAACTTTTATTTCAGTTTAGGGTTTTCAATTGGTGACATTCATGTTTGAGACTTGGATTTAATGCATATTTCTATTCATTCGTAAGTTCTGGATCTTCATTTACCTGAATTGTATTGCACGGTTAGCGTATACTTTGTCGTGAAACTAGCCGTTCATCCATTCTGATTATTAACTCTTGTTGAAGCTTTGTCGTGGAAATAAGTAGTAGAATCCACGCTCAGTATCACCTTTGTCGGGATACTCTAGATTATTACCTTTGTCGGAATGATCGCATGTTTGATTAGAATAGCTATCCTTAGAAGTCAATGATAACAGTCACTATTGAACTCCCTGAGCTGAGTATTTCTCTCGATTGACATTTGCACTTTTATTACATTCGTTCTTGTGACCATTCACTCAAAACCCCTTTAGTTCAGTATTTACAGGGAATCGCTTCACATTCAGTTCTCTTGGGTTCGACCCTTGCTTGCCGCTACACTAGCTAGAGCTTGGAAACATAAATACAAGTTTGGCGCGTACAACGACGCGCGTCACTCGTGCTCTGTCCTTCCTCAATTGTTCCTTGACTTCTTCAGAGACGATGTAGGATCTTTTACTCTGTGTGTTGAGCTCCGGCTCTGATACCAATTGAAATTCACAGCGCCTCTGATACACAGATTGGTGAACAAGCAGTTGCTACAGCTCACTCTTGTTCACTCGGAATCTGCTTCAGCAGGAAAGATCAAGGACACAAGTTTGTTCACCCAGTTCAGCCAAATTGCCTACGTCTGGGGAGGACTCTTCTCAGTCCTCAATACACTATTCTCAAGGTTTCCAAGTACCCACAATTACAACCCACGCAACCTATGCTACTCAACCTTAGGTGGATCCTCGCACACAATCAGAACAGGCTCTGACTTGTGTCTCCACACCCTCTACTGATATCTATCTAGACTAGCTACTGTCTCCTCGAAACTCAGCCTACTCTAAACAATACTCAAGTTCTGCAGGGTTGCTATAGCATCTGCTGTAGCATGCAGGTAATGCACAAATTGTCCGCGTCGCTCCAAAGCCTTTCGCTGAGCCGTTCGAACGATTCCACGAGTGCTGCACACTCTGGAATACTCCCCCTCACTCAGTGACCTCCTGTCACTAGCAAGCACTGCCTTCTAGACACTCGACTAAGTCACTCACCCGTCAGTTCTTTCGTGACTGCCCTTGATCAACCAACAAGCACCACTGCTCTGAATTGGCTTCCAGATCAAGCTCGGATCAGAGTACACAAGTCCTGATCACCCTCTGCTTCTGTCACCACAGCTCTGGGCACACGCTCTTCTCTCGGTGATAATCGAAGACTTCGTTCGCACACCAAAATTGCTCTTCTCGGAAATCTGTGTGTTCTCGCTTTCAGCTCTCTTCTTCGATCCCCTTTCATCGCTCTGAAGGGTCTCTATTATATAGGCGCGTCCACTGCTATCATTATCAGATAATAGCAGTTCCCCTAGCAACATCAATATCTCCTAATTTCTAGGAGATTAGATTTGATTTGAGATTCAAACCAAAACTCCTACCTCAGCTAGGAATCTCCACTCTGGAATATTCTCTGCAGCAACTCTGAACCTCTTCTGATGCTCTTCGAAGGACTGCCACACCTTCTTTCCAAAAACAGATTGCTGCTGCACGAACAGACGCTACAGCTCTTCTGAACAAGCTCCTGTTAAAGCTTCTTCCTGCTATAGCTGCTCCTTGTTCACTTGCTTGTTCACTTGTGCTGAACTTTGACTGTAGCAGCATCTTGTTCACTTGCTGGTTCACTTGTGCTGGTTTTGTCAAACACTGCCATACTGCATCATCAATTATAAAGAAACTCGACCAAAAATCTGTATATACTGGAATGTAGTCTAGCCCCATAAATCGATTTAGGAGAGAAGGAAATTTTCCAAGGAAGAGTAGGACTGCTGATCAGAATAGAGAAAAACGTAAGGACATACAGAAATGAACTCGCTGCTGGGGCTGCGAAGGTCTAAGCCATATTCAATCAGAATGCCCAAGCAACCAAAAGAAGAGGAACAACAAGTCCTATGCTGTCAAATGGAGAGATGTACACTTAGAAGACAATGAGCATGAAGATGCACCTAGTAAACATCTAGCGCTGACATTTGTAGCAGACCACAACTATGATAGTATAGTCAAGAAAGACATAGTAAAGCTAGTGCACAACCTTTCAGACTCGGAGATAAGTGATAATGAAGAGCCCATTGAGGAATGTGATCCGTCCGTCGTTGTGCGCGTCAAATTAATCCTTCCTTCTCCACTTAGTACAGCGGCTAAGTCAGGGTCGATCCCACAAGGAGCAAGCAGACTCGTTCTAACTAGTAACCTACACTTACGAAAATTGGGGTGTGAGTGATTGGGTTGCGCAGGTGCGCAAATAAACAGTAGTTAACGCAGAATTTGCACTAGACGTGCACAGGCAGTAGAGATTAAGTACTATGACTATGAGAAGTATCGGTGCAGACAATCCTATATGAATGTATTCCTTATCATCGACTCTAAACGTCTATAGTTCGATTCACTGAAGTTAGTGTCCGATCAAGGCTTCCTAACATGTGCGCATGTTCCGATCAAAGTTCATGAGCTATTAATTCTTGAAACTAGTCTAAGCAGCTACGAATCCTGTCACAGTAGCAGCTAATTATCCTAGCGCGTTACTCCTAGTTGTCACCGTCAAGCTACCAACTAGTTTAACATATAACAAACAATTAGCAAGAGTAAGATTGCGGTTCAAGGCTTCCCCTACTCATGCAACTAGCTGTCAACAGTGTGCACAGAATTAATACAAGCAAACAAACTATGCATTAAGCACAAGTCTCAAAGGAAATACTCATAGAATCATGCCCAACCGATACAAAGCGTTTAGCTAGACATGCTAGTAGTAAACATCATAGAAATAGTAAATAAGAGCTAAAGTATCCAAGAAAACAGTAACAAGCAAGTGCGTGCAGGTTGCAGTGTCTCGGCTGGCGCAGTTGGCTAGCGCAGGTCCTCACAGTAGCTCGTGTGTTTTTCAATTCTGCCTCTCTCTCCTCCTTTGTTGTGACTCTGTTATTATCCTTATCAAACCCTAGCCTTCCTCTCTTTATATACTACTCATGAGGCCCAAGGACGGCCTTGGCAACTTCCAAATCTGATGGTGTCAAGATTTGGAAACACCAATATCCTGCGCATGGCGCTCTGCGCACATTGGTTAGCGCAGTCGGTCTGCGCACCGCACTCTGAATCTGCCACTCCCTATCCTGTTTGCGCTGCTAGCTCCGCAGGCTGTGTGTTGCGCTCCTTAAACGCTGCCTAGAAGCACGTATCCGACTTAGGCCCTTGTTTTGTCCTGGAATACAAAAACACCGGAAACCAGTAATCTTGTACACAAAATAATGCAAACAAGCATAGTGTTAAGATCTAAATAGCGCGTATAAATAGGCTCTATCAGAATGTCTCGCTAAAAACTTTTCCCCGAAGCACTAGAAGTGGCTGGAAGTGATTGAAGTCAACAAGGATCTGAATACAAAGGTATCTTGGCTAGAGGAGGAAAAAGGAAGACTTGTGAAATTCGTAGTGTCTTAGTTCGACAGATTCTGTGAACAAGCAGTTGCTGCAGCACACTCTTGTTCACTTAAATATTGTCACAGCAAGCAATGAACAAGGCACAGGTTTGTTCACCCAGTTCGGCCAATCTGCCTACGTCTGGGGAGGACTATTCTCCAGTCCTCAATCCACTCAATCAAGGGTTCCAAGTACACTAGGTTACAACTCACGCAACCTATGCTACTCAACCTTGTATGGACCACTCAACACAATCAGAACAAGCTCTGATTTGTGTCTGCACACCCTCTACAATATGTCAATCTAGAATAGCTACAATCCTCTCAAAGAACTCAGCCTATTCTAAATTACACTACTCAGCAGGGTTGCTGCAGCAACAGCTGTAACACACAGCTGAAGCACAATGTCCGCGTCGCTCCAAGGCCTTCTGCCGAGCCGATCGAACCTCTCCAAGAGCGCTGCACACTCTGGACAACTCCCCCTCACTCAGTGACCACCTGCCACTAGTGAGTACTGCCGCACGACACTAGACCGAGCCTTCCACCCGTCAGTTCTTCCGCGGCTGCCCTTGATCAACCAACAAGCTCCCCAGCTCTGAATTGGCTTCCAGATCAAGCACGAATCAGACTCTGCAAGTTCTGATTCTCTTCTGCAACACTCACCTCAGCTCTGCGCTCAACGCTCTGCTCTTGGGTGATGATCGAAGTAAACTCCCGTCGCACACAACAAATTGCTCTCCGTGAATTCTGTGTATGCACTCGTGTATCCCTCAGCTTCGATCACCCTCTTCAGCCCTGAACACCTTCTGCTTAAAAAGCTGCACCACTTTAAGCAATTTCCAGGTTTAGGCAATTGACCCAACAAGATCAATTATCTCCTAAAATCTAGGAGATTAGATTTGATCAATACTTCCAATGCAAATCTCCTCCTCTGACTAGTAAACCGTGCTGGAATATGTTCTTCAGTAATTTAGAAATTCTTCAGATGTTCTGCATAAGGTTTCCAGCCCTTCCGGACAAGCCCAGGCTGCTGCTGCTACTTGGTCAGTTGAACCAGCCTGTTGAACAAGCTCCTGCTGTAGCATCCCCTGCTGCAGCTGCTGCTAGTTCACTTCTGCTTGGCTTGCTTGATAATTTGAGCTGTAGCTGCTCCTTGTTCACTTATGCTGGTTTTGTCAAACACTGCCATACATGCATCATCAATCTTGTAGGAAACTGTGAATGCTCTGAAGCCTGAGAAGAACGACCTAAACCAGACCATCACCTCTCTAATGAATCAAGCCAAACAACATGAGGAAGACTATGTAATCAAAGAGAAAGAACTGAGTTAACAAAGAGAATGGTGAAGATACTAAATAGTGGATCTACCAACCTTGATGCTATATTATCATCTCAAAGGTATGGTGGAGGAAACACTTGTCTTGGCTACACTGATCTTGGCTGCATTGAAGAGTTTGTTAAAGCTCAGAAGCGAGAACAACCTGAACCCTAAGAGGAAAAGGTGGATAGGCCAGCAAGACTTCAAAAAGGTTCATAGGAAAATACTTAGAAGAAACAGACAGTAGATGCTACAGGAACCGCTATAATAACATCATGAGATGATTATCAGGAGAGATAAATGCATCTGCTGCTTCTGCAATCAAATTGGTCATATCAAACGGTTCTATCCTATCCTAACCAAGTCTTGGAAACCACGAAGACCACCTACTTCTAGGTACTAGAAAACAATGGCCAAACGTTTGCACTATGCATATGTATCCTACAGCTCATCAAACTGAATGAAGAAAGGAAGCTAGTACTTTGACAGTGGATGCTCAGGACATACGAATGGGTATCGGACTTGCATGATTGACATTCAACCATGCAAAGAACTGCATGGGACATTTAGCAATGGGCTAAAAGGAAAAGGAACTCTATGCATTCTAGGTTTGCCTAAGCTGAAGAATCTTATGTTTGTAGAAGGATTAAAGGCAAATCTCTTGAGTATAAGTCAACTCTGAAATTGCTGATCGCAGGATGATTAGAACTTGTCCAACTTGTTGTTCAGTCTTCTTCCTTCAACAAGTTACGCAGCGGATTAAATAAGACAGAGATAAAAACTACTGCTAAGGACACAAAGATGGTGACCCAGTTCGGCTAAACCAGCCTACGTCTGGGGGGCTTATCCCAAGCCCGTGGGAACCGATTCACTAGTTTACGATCAAGTACAAGGACGTTACAGAACAGCGGACTCCCTCCCTATTCTAACCTCTACTCATCTACTAGTGATCGACACTCAGGCTCCCCCTGAATGTGAGACCTCCCGTCACTTCCCACTATGCACTCAGGCTGTATTTTTCTCCAAATTTCTACCCATTGCACAGCTGTATTCGTTGTTCATATATAACCTAGGAGACGCACAAATCTCTTAAGTTGTTATGATCTCTAAGTTTGTTGAGGACGATCTCTTCGTGGTTGTTTGTTTTGATTTTGTTGCTATCCGATTGTTTGTTGAGATCCTGGAGATAAGAGTATCTTCAATGTCATCCTTATCATGATCTTTAACTCCTTATCTTTATCGCGGATTTTGTGCACCAGAAAACAATCGGATCGTTTAGAATGAGTTTGTTCAACTTCAACGCTTGGACAACTTCTTGTACAGTTTTGTGCAAGCATGCCATATGCACTCACAATCGCCCCCTTGGCATTTGCATCAAAACTCCATCTGTCTCCATTGACTCCATCTTGGACACACCATTATCAATGCAGCAACATAGCATCATAATCAAAACACACAATGTCATTCGTGCAAGTTGTCCATACCGTCCTCTCCCCCTTTTTGGTGTAAATGCCTCAAGCCTTTAAGCATTTGAAGGTGGATGTAGTCCCCAGCCGGTGAATTTTCTTGGCTCAGATGGTCTCTTATCCTGGTATTGCAGCTGCTGGAACATCATCCGGGACATCTTTAGTAACCCCTTGGAGCTCATTGATGTGGCACCCAATAAATCAGTTGTTGATTTGGAGCTTCGCTCTGGGTTGCTTTCTTCTGTTTGTTCTTCCTCCTCGATTATTTGTTCAATCTGTACTGGACAGTCTATTCGAACAGTTTCTTGTACATTCTGAGTCTCTTCCTCTACTGGCTCCTGAAACTCCTTCTCTTTTTCTGTGTGTGTGGTCATGTTGTGGGCAACGAGACAGGTGTCTCTCTTCTCCTTTGCTCTCCAGACCCACTTGTTGTTCCGTCGAGTGCCTGAATCCATTCTTCTAATGTGACAATTTCTTCTGATATGTCCAGTGAGATGACAGTAATAGCACATTCTTTTCTCCTTCCATGCTGCTGATTTTTCTGCTCGTCTGGATGTGAATGGAGAGGTCTTCTCTGCTTCCCTGACAAACACCAACTTGTTAGTTGCCTTGAATCCAGTGAATCCAATGCCTCTTGTGTCTTTACTTGGTCTTTGCATGGATAGGATAGAGTCCAGCTCCTCGGTTCCAGAGTTGAGCATTTTTTGAAACTTCTTGAGAGAGCTCAGCTCTTCTGTAACTTCAGCAAGTTCTTGTTGCAGCCGTTTGATGATTCTGCAGTGCTCAGCTTTTTCTTTGTCCAAGATGTTATTCTGGCTTTGTAGTTGAGCGTTCTTTTCTTTTAAGTTGCAGATCGTGGTGTTGAGCTTGGTGTTGATGCTTACTACTTCAGTCCACTTTGTGTACAAGAGGGAGAATTTTTCGATGATGCATTCTTTGCTGGGTTCATCATCTTCATTGTTTTCATTGTCCAACTCTTCACTTGAACAACTGCTGGTATAGATTTCTGAAATTGTAGAGGTCAGGGCCACAATGTTGTTGTTCTCCTCAGGCATATCCTCTTCAGAATCTCCCACTCCATGTAGCTGTCAAGGACTTGTTCCTTTTGCGAGTATTTGCACACTCTGCCTGAATGTGACCGTATCCCTCGCATTCTCTGCATTGAATCCCCTTAGGATGACTTTGTTCCTTTGAGTCCAGCTGTCTGCCTCTAGTCTGGAAATTTCCTCTGGATCTGTACTGGCCATTGTATTGAGTAGACTGTCCCACCATCTTCCTGTTCAACTTACTCATGAATCTTCCGAACTGCTTGGTTAGGAGAGCCATATCTTCTGTCATATCCTCAGTGTTGTCATGCCCTTGGGTTTCTGCCTTCAGCCCGATAGCTTTCTCCTTAGCCACTGACTGGTTGCTGGTAATCCTCATCTCATAGGTCGTGAGCGATCCCATCAAGTCATCAAGACGCATATTCTTTACATCCTGAGCCTCCTCGATTGCAGTCACTTTCATTTCGAACTTGGCAGGAAGGGAACGCAGAGCTTTTCTAACCAACTTCTCCTCAGCCATGGGCTCTCCCAAGTTGAACGCTTGGTTCGACAGATCTCCTAGCTTTGCAAAGAACTCCCTTATGGGCTCGCCTTCTGTCATCTTCAGCTCTTCAAACTGTGTATTGATCATCTGCATCCGGGATAGCTTAACCTTCTCAGTTCCTTCATGATGAGTAGCCAATATGTCCCACGCTTCTTTGGCAACTTCGCATTTTGAGATGAGCTTGAAGATCTTCTCATCTACTCCGGAGAATATGGCATTCAAGGCTCTTGCATTGCTAGTTCGTGCCCATTCTTCATCCTTTGTCCACTTTTCTTCAGGTTTCTCGGTCACGTTTCCGTCCTTGTCACTTTTTGTTGGGACACTCCAGGGCTTCAGAATAGCTCTCCATGCACGGTCATCAACAGTTTGAATGTATGCTTTCATCCTTGCTTTCCAGTAGCCGTAATTGTCTTCATCCAACAGTGGGGGTCGTGCTATGCTTTGTCCTTCCTTCATACTCATTTTTCCTGCAGCCTTTTCCCGAGATCTAACTCTGTATGTCGAGCACGCTGGCTCTGATACCAATTGAAATTGCTGATCGCAGGATGATTAGAACTTGTCCAACTTGTTGTTCGGTCTTCTTCCTTCAACAAGTTACGCAGCGGATTAAATAAGACAGAGATAAAAACTACTGCTAAGGACACAAAGATGGTGACCCAGTTCGGCTAAACCAGCCTACGTCTGGGGGGCTTATCCCAAGCCCGTGGGTACCGATTCACTAGTTTACGATCAAGTACAAGGACGTTACAGAACAGCGGACTCCCTCCCTATTCTAACCTCTACTCATCTACTAGTGATCGACACTCAGGCTCCCCCTGAATGTGAGACCTCCCGTCACTTCCCACTATGCACTCAGGCTGTATTTTTCTCCAAATTTCTACCCATTGCACAGCTGCATTCGTTGTTCATATATAACCTAGGAGACGCACAAATCTCTCAAGTTGTTATGATCTCTAAGTTTGTTGAGGACGATCTCTTCGTTGTTGTTTGTTTTGATTTTGTTGCTATCCGATTGTTTGTTGAGATCCTGGAGATAAGAGTATCTTCAATGTCATCCTTATCATGATCTTTAACTCCTTATCTTTATCGCGGATTTTGTGCACCAGAAAACAATCGGATCGTTTAGAATGAGTTTGTTCAACTTCAACGCTTGGACAACTTCTTGTACAGTTTTGTGCAAGCATGCCATATGCACTCACAAACTCTATGACGGTACGCACTTTGTGAATTTCACTCGATAATTTTGCGAAGTATTTGACAAAGAAGGCAGATGTATAATGAATGTTACAAGGTCCGCAAACAACTACTATCTACTGGAGGATGGTATGGCAACCACTACATCAACTTTTCCGATGACCAAGACTGAAGAGAGGAATTTGTGGCATAAGAGGATGGGCCACTTAAATCTTAGAACCCTGAAAAACATTGTTGCTGAGCATTTGGTTCGAGGAATACCTGAGATCAAAGGAGATCTGGATGTGGTTTGTGAAGAACGCCAAATAGGAAAACAGAAGAAGGTCAATCACTAAAAAGTTACAGAAATCAACACAACCAGACCACTTCATTTAGTGCACATGGATCTGATGAGACCAGAGGAAGTGGAAAGCTGAGGAAAGAGGAGGTTTGCATTTGTCAGTATTGATGACTATACTCGTTTCTCTTGGATCGACTTCATAAGGGAGAAGTTAGAGACTGTCAAAATAGTAGTTGCTTTAGAAAACTGGCTGGAACAAGAGAATCGTCTGTGATTGGCAGATATAAAGGGCGACTATGGAAAGGAGTTTAAGAATGATGCTCTAGATGAGTTCTGCAGCAACCATGGTATCACTCATCAGTTCTCATCCCCTATTACACCACAATAGAATGGAGTGTTGGAGCGTAAGAATAGAATGATTGAGGAGATGGCTCGAGTGATGATTCATGCAAAGAAGATTCCTCTGAGATTTTGGGCTGAGGCCATGAATATAACCTGCTATATCATCAACCGAGTGTCCATCAGGACATGTACTAACAAGATTTGTTATGAGCTCTAAAGAGAAAAGAATGATCCAAAGAGTGATGTTGGAATCTTCCTTGGCTACTCAACGAACAGTCATGCTTATAGAATTTACAACAATCAAACAGAAACAGTGATGAATCCACAATGTGACAGTAAAAGATATGGAAGAAAATCCACTTGATCGTGACGATAAAGAAGATGCTGCAGCTAGAGAACCTGAGCAGTCTAGACTGAACGAACAAATTATAGTTGTTCAAGAAGATGCTCCAGAGGTTGCTATAGAAGAACCGTTTGATCAGTCGGCAGAACAAGTTGAACCCGATCACGATGCTGAAGGTGTAGATGAACAACCTCCTTTTGCATTTATCCCCGCACAGCAGCCCTCGAGAAGAGTTCAAAGGAATCATCCACTCACGAATACCATAGGAGATCCCAGTGAAGGTCGACGGCTGATGTAGCGGAAGCTTGATAAGGATGGGGAAATCAGTAGACTGTTGATTACTCGCGCAATACCACTACTGATGGTCCAAAACCTATTGATTCACTCGCGCGAATACTAGGTTTAGGCATCAAAAATCGTTGATTCGTGAGAATGTTGATAATTGGAAACAAAAAACGCATTGTCATTCAACTTCAAAAACTGAGTTCTGCAAACCCTAAGATAAGTTTAAATACCCAAAATAACAAAAAAATGAAAAATTGCGAAAAAGGCCCTAAAGTTTAAAAGTGATAAAACGTAAAAACGGAGGTCGAAACGATGGAATTTGGCCGAAAAACACCACGTCTCACAAGCAAAGCTTGTGAATATTGACCAACGGCCCTTTTCCCATCAAGAATAGCCCTCTGAAATCCAAAAATAGCTCTCTAAATGTCACTATTTCAGTTTCTCCTCATGTATAGCCATAAATTTCAAAGCTGCTTCTACCAGTGCATCAACGGCCTCGACGTATCATTGATGATAACCTTCCAGATATGATATACAACTATTGCTTTCTATCAAGCAATGAGCTTACGAATATCAAAAAGTTTTAGAGGATGAGTACTGGATAGCTGCTATGCAAGAGGAGCTCGGTGAGTTTGAAAAAAAAATTTATGTTTGGGATATGGTACCTCGACCAGATGGAGTCAACATCCTGGACCCAAATTGAGCTTCAAGAACAAGTTTGATGAAAAGAGAAACATCACAAGGAACAAAGCTCGGCTGGTTGCTCAAGGTTACACTCAAATTGAAGGTGTCGATTTTGATGAGACGTTTGTTCCAATAACTAGATTAAAGGCTATTAGACTCCTTCTGGCATTGGCTTGTTATCTAAAGTTCAAGCGATATCAGATGGATGTCAAGAGTTCTTCCTAAATGGAATATTATTTGAAAAAGAATATGTGGCACAACTCAATGGATTGGAGGATCCTGACCATTTTGATCACGTGTAGAAGCTGAAGAAGGCTCTACATGGGCTAAAACAAGCACCTAAAGCTTGGTATGAGCGGCTGACAGTTTTTGTAATGGAGCACGGCTATGATCGATGGGGAGTAGACAAGACCCTCTTTGTTAAAAAAACCAGGTCAGATTTTATTATTGCTCAGAACTATGTGGATGACATAAGTTTTGGCTCTAGCTCGCAGAGGCTAATAGAGTAATTTGTTGCACTGATACAAAAGGAGTTCAAAATGAGCAAGGTGGGTGAAATGACTTACTTTCTTGGTCGGCAAGTCACTTATAAGGAAGATGGTATCTTCATTTTGCCAAGCAAGTATGAAAGAACCTAGTGAAAAAGTTCAAAATGGACAAGTCAAGTCACAAAAGGACGCCTACACCAACCTACACAGGTGATCATGGATGATGCTGGTACAACTGTTGATCAAACTATCTATAGAAGCATGATAGGAAGTCTATTGTATCTGATTGCTAGCCGATGTGACATATCATACTTAATTGGAGTTTTCGCTAGATATTAGGCATGTCCTAAGGAAAGCCACTTTCAACTTGTGAACCGAATTATCATGTATGTAAGTGGAACTACTGAATATGGATTGTGGTACACTAAGGAAACAAGTGCGAGTTTAGTAGGATACTGTGATGCTGACTGGACCGGAAGTGCAGAAGATAGGAAGAGCACATTTGAAGGATGCTTCTTCCTTGGCAATAATCTGGTTTCTTAATTTAGTAAGAAGCAAAACAGCATCTCATTGTCAAAAGCAGAGGCAGAATATATTGCTGCTGGGAGCTGCTGCGCACAGATGATGTTTGTTGTGTATGGAGTGCAACAGGATGCTATGACACTCTACTGCGACAACATGAGTGCCACCAATATCTCCAAGAATCTAGCTTAGCATTCACAGACAAAGCATATTGACATAAGGAACCATTTCATTCGAGACCTAGTCAAAAAGAAGATCATAGTACTGAAGCATGTAGCAACTTAGAAGCAGTTGGCTGATATATTCTTAAAACCTTTTGATGGACCGTGCTACGAAGAACTAACCTCTGCTTTGGGTCTTTGTGTGATTCTTAACTAGGTTGCTATAGCAACCCATATCAACACATGTAATGAAGAGCTACGGTTAAGCTCTAAAGTAGAGTTATGATGACCTTCCCAATAAGACATTAATTGCTAATATCCGGGATGCTGAAGAGTGACACCCGAGGTTAAAACAAAAGAGACGGGCGGCTGATTTGAAATATGATTGATATTATCAGGTGGACTTGGTTAGGGTTTGTATAATGACCTCATTACTTTCTCATCAACGAAAGTTCTCCAGAAGCCCTAATCCCTTTCGGCTCAAATCAATCGACAATGGTGAACACAAGAGGCAAGAAAGTTGCTCATGGTGACACCACCAAACCCTCTGACAAAGCCAGCGAAACCTCTCTTGATGCGGCTCTAATGTCTGTCCCCATGATCTCGAAACCATCAGCAATGCTGGCTGGAAACGGATCATGCGTCAGACATTTATTGGAGCCGGTGGAAGAAAGTCCAATGGGCAGTAAGATGAAGATCAAGAGATCAGCAGTGAAGAAGCCTGATGTCGTAAGAAAGAGGAAGGTGTCTTGTAGAGAGCATCTAGAGGATATTATTATTGTTGATGCAATTGAGGATTGCCAGAAGGGTGATGAAGAAGAGGAGGTTGCTAAAGCAACAGAGGTAGAGTAGCCAGTGGATACCGCACAAAAGCCAACGGAGGAAGCAGAAGAAGTGTTGGAAGAAAGAAAAGAAGAGGTTGAAGATGAGGAAGATGCGGCCATACCTGACCTGTCTAGTGAGGAGCCAATGTTCTATACACTTCGAGCTCAGACCAACCAGAGCACTTGAATTATGCCCCTGATGCTGCTTCACTGAAAGCGGAAGCAACTATTGAACTCAGCAAGGAGACTGAAGAAGAGTCTGGAGATGATGACTACAGGCTTGTACCAGTACCTGCACCTGCACCTGCAGAGAAGCAGAAGACAAAAGTTGAATTGTTCAAGGCTCGGACCAAGCAAGCCAAGAGGAGCCCAACTGATGTGCCCAAGGTCGTCCTGCGTGGCATATGGTTTAGAAACTTGGAGGTATCAAAATCTTGAGAGCTTGTTTCAAAGGATGCTATCATTCATGAAAGGGTGCTGGAGATCAAGAAATACATGGTGCCAGAAATAATCCATCTGCTCGAAGAGGTAAACCTACTCAAGTCTCTTACTGTATCTAGAAGGTATAGTGCTAAGTTGGTTAGGGAGGTTATATGAAACCTTCCCGGAAGTTTTGGAGTTGGAGGAACTCAAAGTTTGGAGAGTGTTTTGTGAGGAGAAGGTAGGTGGTCAATAAATATCTAGGAATAGAAGGAGAGCTGAGACTACCTGCTGAGCTAAATCCTGGTGTGGTGGCTGCCACCCTGACTGATGGGTTATGCACAGCCTGGGCCACTCGTATTTTGTTGCACCTGACATGACCAAGAAGTACTCCCTCCTGTATAAGTTTTGCGGTGAAGAACTGGATCCCTAACTCACACAGAGAAAAGTAGGCAAATCGATGGGAATGATATTGTTAGCTATAGGCTAGAGGGTTAAGGTTAACCTAGGAAAGGTTATGCTCCCTCAAATGGCAGCACAAGCCAGATCAGCAAAATCTGATGAAGGAATAGTGTTTCCTTCACTGATATACGAGCTGGTCAACAAACATCACTTTTACGGCAATGGCATCCTTGACAAACAAAATAAGATCAAAAAGGTGCTACATCATCCCGTGACAATAGAAGTTGGTGCAAGTTTCTAAAGTTGACAAAATAAACCGCAAGAAGATGTTATAGCAACCAGTTGCAACAGAAGCTGGAGCAAGTATCGGAAGCTATCAACCGACCACTAGAAGTTGCTATAGCATACCAAGGAGACTCAAAGCTAGAGCAAAGTAGCCGTTTGACATGGAGCAGCATGAAGAGCGTCCGGAGGATTGATGAAGGCGTCGCAATGACTTAGGGTGTCTCCAAGTCTATCACAGTTGATCAGAAGTCTTCATCAAGAGATCGGAAGCGATTGAAGAATATAAGGTTCCAAATTGGTTTTAGGAAATCAACTCTCAACAACTTGGAAGAATCTAGGAGAAGATCCAATGTGCAAAGTTAGTTGGAAAGATCTACGAATTCTAAGGGAACTAGGATTCCTATGTTTGTTCAGTGCTGCGGCTATATATGGGAACACACACATACACACAACTATAGAGAGATAAGCATAAGCAAAGAGCGGAAGCTAAAGGCTACAACGCAAAGTTGTGGGTGCACTAGCTGAGAGAAGATAACGACTGGAGATGTCTGATCTAAGCTTGATCTAAGAACTTCAACTGAAGCGTAGTCTCGTTGAAAGATCAAGTACTTGCTTTGAAGCACAGTAGCGGAGAGAAGCTATCGTGGACTGTTGGAGAGCAAGGCAGAGTTCCCTGATATTGATAGGAGGTCAGATCATGGGGAAGCATCGCTAGAGTTAGAAGAACTTGTGGAAGTCCGACTGCTCAGTAGGGAGTGCGTGGAGAATCGTGGACAGAAGTTACAACAACTTGACAAAGTAAGTTGCTATAACATCTTCCTGTTGCACATTCTTTTAGAGTAAGCTGAGTCTGTGAACTGTAGCTATCTATTACTAGAGTGTGTAGACAGTGTGAGCAAGTCAGTGGGATCAGACTGTATAGCTAATCCGTGTGATCAAATTGAGCATAGATTTCGACTAGGTTAGAAGTAGAGGTTAAAGTAGCGTTGGCTGAGTTTTGGAAGCCTTTGTTTTGAACCGAGATAGTGAAATCTTGAGGACCGAGTGAAGTCCTCCCCAGATGTAGGCAATTGCCAAACTGGGTAATCAAAGCTTGTGCATTCATCAAGTTCGGTAGAAGCAAAGAAATTGCATAAAGTGACCAAAGGTTGCTATAGCAACCTGCTGTAACTTATCACCAGCAGGGCTCATGTTGAGGTATGGCATCCTTGACAAAATAACACAAGATTCTGCTACGGCATTCCTAGAAGATTTGGAGCTGAAGCACAATCTGGAGACCGACTAAACAGTAACAAGCAACAAAGAACCAAAATCTGCTACAGCACTATGTGGACCACAAAAGCTAACGCAAACTGGGCAACGGACAGAATCTGCTACAGCAAACCGTGTTGATCTGAAGCTAGAGCAGAAAGGGCGAGTGTCTTGAAGATGCACGGAGAATGTCCAGAGAGGTGCGGTCTGCATTGCAAAGGCTCAGGATGCTCTGCAAGCGTCATTAAGTTATCTGCAGTTGTCAGCACCCGGACGGAAGAGTTGCAGAATGATAAGGTTGCTAATTTCAAATTTAGGCAACCTTATCTCAATAACTTTGCAAGAATCTAGGAGAAGATTCAGATAATGTTGTGCTGCACTTCCAAGTCCATAAGGTAACGAGGTTTTCGTCACTGATGATTGAAGAAGCTATAAGAGGAAGGCAGAGGCAGTTCCTTGAAATAGAGAAGAAATCGAAGAAGAGAATACACACAACTAGAGTTCATAGCAAAAGGCGGACAGAGTTGTGTGGTGCGCCGACAGATCAAAACTCGGTGAGTTTGGTCTAATGTTGATCCTCAGACTTCAACTGGATCGTGGTTCGTTGAAGGATCAAATAGATGCTTCGGAGAACAGTTGCGGAAAAACCAGTCGCTGGCTAATAGAGAGCCGAACATCTCTCAATGATATTGTCAAGTGGGGATTGATTAAGGGGGAGCAACATCTAAACTGGATGAATTCAGAGAGAGAGTCTGACGGCATGGCAATGGGTGCTAGATGAGTTTCCGACTGGAGTTACAGCAACTCTGATATAGAGTGAGCTATAGCATTTCGTCCACTACACATTATAATAGCGTAAGCTAACTCTGAGTGTCAGGTCTGTAGCTATTCTTTACTTGAAGTGTGTAGGTAGCACGAAGTGAGTCTGTGTGATCAGACTGCGGGTTAGTCTAGGTGGTTAGACTGAGAAAAAGATTTCAACTAGGTGAGAAGTAGAGGTTAAAGTCCTTTCTAATTAAACCATGATAGTGAAGTCTTGAGGATTGGAGTGTGATTCACCCCGGACTTAGGCAAGTTGCTGAACTAGGTTAACAAATAATTTGTATCTTTCTTATTCTGCCAGAAGAACAAATTCTGTAGGAAGATACAGCGAGTGCTATAGCAGAAGCTATAACTCCAGAAATCAGCAGCGCAGTCAAATTTCAGCTCGACATTTCAAGCACTCTGAGCTCAAGGCGCCAGATTAAATGGCTCACAAAAGAGTTTAGGGATGTACCTTATGAGAGAGGCCTCCATTTAGCACCCCTTATAGACATCTATAAATATAGGGGCGCTCAATTACATCCCCTATTGTGGTACATCCTTAAAGCCTTTTGGGAGCTATTTGATCATTTGATTAAATGAATTATAAATTACCATTTGTTGATAGAAAATAGTGAGAAATTTTATCTTTAGGTGGGTTAAAAGGATACGTTATTTTTTTAGCTTTTGTCTTTTTATGGTTTTTGTCCTTTAGTGCGCTAATGGGTTATGATATTTTTAAGAAATGGGTTTGATTGTTTTTGTTAAAGATTATTGCCTCCTTGACAAAACCTAAGGAGCTTGATCCAGGAATTGCTACAGCAAGTGGTAAATCAAGTAGCTTATACAACCTAAAAACAGTGAGGGAACAAATTGAAGACAGTCAAGGGATGGTCAACGGTTTCTAATATCGGGAAGTTCCATAAATTGTTTTAGGAAAAAACTGTTATAACAGAATTGCCAAACATTCCGTGAAGAGCGAGTAGAAGATTCGGAAAAGGATGTAGGAAGTTTCCTAAACTGGTTTAGCAAATAGTTGCAGTAACAAAATTGCATAACAACCTGCGAAGATCTTGGAGAAGATTCGGTCAGTTGAAAAGCTGTCAGGAAGTGTTCCTAAATCTAATAAATCCAAGTCGGACTAGGATTTCCATAATTCAGCATAGGCTGCCAGGTATTTAAAAGAGTAGAAAAGCACGAAGAAAGAGAGAAAAGAAAGGGCTATAACCATAGAGCAAAGAGAGAGAGTGCAATCATTGAAAAAGCCTGAGAGATCATGACTGGGTGAGTGTGATTGAAGCTTGATCATTGTGTTCAACTGGAGAGGAGTCTCGTTGAAGATCAAGTACATGTCCTTTGAAAAATCTTCACAGTTGAGCTAAACACGGACGATCATGATGCTGATCAATGTTCCCATATGCCGAGAGGAGGTTTCCGATCAAGGGGGAGCGTTATCGAAGTTGAGTGAATTCGTGGAGGTCTTACTAAGCATCTAGAAGAGCTTGGAGTGTCTGGAACATGTGCTACATTACAGAAGCTTGACTGAGTAAGTTTTTATAGCATCCTGTCATACATTGGGTTGAGTTGTTTACATAGTAGGCTAGTCTGTGTAATCCGACTGGGCAGAGATTCTAGCAAGGTTAGAAGAAGAGGTTGTTCTAGTAGCTGTTGAGAACTGGTACCTATGTAGTTAGACCAATAATAGTGAAATCATATAGACTGAAGAGAAGTCCCCTCAAACGTAGGCTGTAGCCGATTCGGGTGACCAAAGTGCGGTGTGTTTAAAGTATTGTCTTAGCTAGATTATTCTGCGATCGTCACAATCACTTGCTATAGCAGCCTGATTGACCTAGACACCAACAACACATCAATTTCAGTTTTATTTTGACTTGTTTAAAGTGCATTAGATTTTATGGATTTTTATTTATTTTTTAAGTGCATTGATACAATATATGCATAGCTAATGTCCATTCATAAAGTGCATTGCTATATACATATACTCAAATAAACTAGGAAAATTTCAACATACTAGCATAGTGCATGTCTACATACATTAGCAAAGTGGATTGCTACACCACTATCAAAGTAGGGGGCGCTCAATTGAGCCCCTTTATAAAGTACATCACTATGGTATTTTTAGGACCATTGATGTACTTTGATCTAATGACTATGGAGCTGTCATATGTCCCACTAATTGCTTTTCATAACAGTGTTGAGAACATAAAAAAGAGGAAAATTGGAAATTTGTGCACTTTTCCTGCTAAACCTGTCAGTCATCTCCTACTTCTCTTCTACTCGCTGCACTTCTCCACGCTTTGCACTTACGACCCAGCTCTGCACTTCATCTACCATTCCGACTATGAATCCGTCTGAACACTAATACCAATCCATCTCCCTTTTCCACTCTCTGTGACTTTTTCAGCAATTCTCTCCAATGTCGAAATTAGTTTGTTCTATTCATATTCAATCGACTCTTGCACTTTGTAAAAGAAGTAAATAGTTTAACCTTCTACAGCCTTTTTATTAGTCACCCTCCCCATTTTTGTACTTCTGCCACTCGGAAAACATTCACCCTTTGATCAAAATGCATACTTTTGATAGGTAAAAGATATGCACTTTATGTTAGTGGATACCATTAGGTGTATAGGGTATGGGTACAAGTAAATGCATTTAGGATTCGTTCTAGGGTTGTATATGGTAAACATATTGTTTGATGTATGATATTCAATAAGTGCATTGAATATTTGTTGAAGTACATTTTACATTTAGGGTTTTTTTTTCCTTCGCTTCACATATATACTATGATTTGATGCCTCCGCTACTGGCTACATATTGGTATTTATATACTATGATTTTATATGCTTCCGCTATTGGCTACATAATGGGATTTCACGCTTAACTTGCACTTCTATACTAGGGTTAAGTTGCACTAATTTACTGAGATTTGGTTCTTTTATTGTCGGGTTTCTCATTTGAATAAAGTGCATCAGATGTTTGGGATTGTTCATGCCAAGTAACTTTCTGTGATGTATGATATTCAAAAAATGCAATAAGGTGCACTGGTAGTTAGAGTTATACTTACCCTGTTTGATGAAGTGCAGTATGAGTTAAGTGCATTCAAGTGCATTGGCTTTGTTAGTTATTCTTAAAAAGCATTGATGTTTTTGTGGGATCAAAGAAAAGAAAACCCAACACAATAAATTACAACCATCCAGAGAGCGACTCTGATTTTGTTGCTCCTCCAAAAATAGAAAGAATTCCTCCTCCAAAAACTAAAGTGGTAGATGAGGAGAAACAAAAAAAACCGAGTAAGCAAGGCACTGGTAAGTGCACTTGTAAGCCATGGATTTGAAGGCAAACACATAAAAATCAATAACTCCGTAAACTCTAATAAATACAATCTTGAAAGGATGAAACCCTTTCAAGATTGATCAACCAGAAACTACCCATTTCTTGTATATATATAGTGAGCTCTCAATTGAGGCCTTAGTCATAAGGTACATCCTTAAGACTTTTTGTGGGCCATTTGATGGCTCACACGTTATCATTTAGCCGTAGACAAAAGTTAAAGATTTGTCTTTTAGTGAATTGAAAGGGTATAATAGATATTTTGTGTTACCTTTTTTCATTTTTGTGCTTTAATCCTTTTGTACTTTTATCCTTTTTTTGATGAGTTTTGATTTTTGAGAAATGGATTTAGATATTTTAAAGGATTTTGAATTGTTTTGCTCAAAGTGTATTCAATTAGTAGGTTTTGGTTTTTGAAAAATAGTTTTAAAGAAAGTGCATTGGTAAATCTCTGACATGAACGCGCGTTATTTGTAAATAAAGTGCATAGGTTCAATTCATTAAAACTCTCATATGAAAGTGCATTGACTCTCAAATGGTTCAAAAATCTAAAGTGCATTGATACATATATGTTCTAATTCTAAAACTTGAATTTCATTCTTATTGTATGCTAAATGCTGAAAAAGCTAAAGTACTTTAGTGAGTGACATGTGTCGCATTGTGTGCCATTCGATCAAATGATTCATAAAGGGCCTTAGGAATGCACATCGTTGAGGGGGTCCAAATAAAGTGCATTGATACTGTTCAAGAAAGTGCATTGACTTTCAAATGTTAAAAAAATCTAAAGTGCATGCTACATGTATGTTCAAATGCTCTAAAATTTAAATTGCATTGCTTTATGCATGTTTAAAGGCTCAAAAAAACTTAGTGCATTGCTACATATGTGAATTTTGATTGTTGTATATTTAAGTGCATTGGGTTGCGGTAAGAAAAATATTAGATAGAAACAAGATTATGCTTAGTCAGGCTGAGGCACGAGTCATATTTGGATTCGATAAAGAAATGAGAGGGAAAGAGAAATGATGTTGATTGGAGAACACAAAAATGAAAGATTGAAGAGAGAAAAGTTTAGGGGTAAAAGTCAAATTTACGCTTTTGATAGATTTGTTATTTAAGAAGTAGTATATAATGAGTGATATGTGGGCTAACAAGAGCCATTTGAGCAAATGACTCACAAAGGGTGCAGTGAGAGGGACTCATTTGAAAGCTCCTCTATAAATATATAGGGTGCAGTGACGGAGAGACACAATCTTATCAATTGGATAGTATGATCTAACTGTATCTCTAATTGACCTGTGACAATCCAAGGAATTAACTTAATAAATGCAAAAGGGCATAAACGTAGTTATCTGCTATATTAATCCTAATTTATTTTGTGTTTATTTATTAAAATCTAGAAATTTACTTAAATATATATTGACAAATCCATAAAAATCGGAAATTAACGAATTAAGTTAAAACAAAATATGAAAATCAATAAATATATTTATCGTGCAAATTTGTTTCCCATTTTTAAACTAAATATTGTTTTAGTTTATAATTAATTTAATATAAGTTCAACATATTTTCCCATTAAAATATAATAAAATTCTACAAACTTAAAATTTATATTTTATGAATAAATTAAAGTGCATCAACTTGAATAATATTTTAACACGCTTGAAAATATATAATAATACACATTAAAGTGTTAAATATTACATTTATATTTAAAATATTTTTTAAAAACATAACTAGATTTGATAAACTTATAATTTGGATTTCGCTACTATTAATAATTTTAATAAAAATAATTAATTTCTTTATATTTTGGATATATCTTGCTGGATTTCGTGTGTATCTCATCTTATTAAATCTATGTGTCCAATGGATGTGTGTGCATGTTTTTGGCAAGCGGAGTCTGTATCAGTCAAAAGTCTGTAATCTGTATCACGGGTGTCGAAGCAGATCAACAAGGTTTACAAGACCAAGGCAGTTCAAACTTGAATTAGAGGGTGAGCCAGAGTAGCTTGAATAGAGGCGCGTTAAGTCAGATTGTCAGCAATTGTGAATATTGCGAATAGTGCGAATATTGCCTTGCTCGGGTTTCCTAAAATAAAGTCAAGGATACACTGAAGAATATGATGAGATCTCAAGGTGGTCTTGATATACGAAAGATTGGGATGCATATTTGGAAAGAATGATCTTCACAATCTTCGTTACCTAAAGTACGCAAGAATCCGCTAGTATTATTTGGTGGATCGCGAGGATGAACATGGTGTGCATAAAAGATTATTAAAGGAGAGGACCTGGGAGCATAAGAGCGTTGAGAATCCCTTATTCATAAGCAAAAATCAAATTTGTGGGGAAGAATTCATCGGAAGTGAGCACAATCATCATTGGAGATCGGGTTGAAGTAGAGCTCACTCGAAGTGAACTATAGGTTGTTTCACTCTGTAAGAAAAGTCTGTAAAAGTAACACTCGGTGAAGTGCTGGTATTATCGGGAGGAGAACTTACGATCTATGGGATATAGATCAAGGAGCGCTGGTGTTCTCTGGAGGAGAACTTGCGATCTGTGGGAGATAGACCAAGGAGCGCTGGTGTTCTCGAGAGGAGAACTTCCGATCTATGGGAGGCAGAATGAGGTGGACTAGAGACGGATCTCTGTCTGAGGGAGACAGACGCATTCACTATGGTGCAACAACATAGTTGTAACAGAGGGAGTCTGTGAACTCTTCATCATCGCTACTATTTGACTCAACAATCCCATAGACAATCTCGGAATTCATTAAATCTGAATGTTCAATGTCAGTTACAGTTTTAAAGGCAACATTGCTTTTCTTCTCAGTTTTCTCTCCATTGTCCTCATCACTCTAGTTGACAGTCAGAGACTTGTTGTTCTTCTTTGGATAGCTGGGGCATTCTAACTGCCTGTGCCAATATCCTTCACATTTCTAGCATTGAATTCCTTTTGACCTGTCCTTCTTGTCTTCCTCACTCTGCTCTGTATTTCAATTTCTTCTCTGGGAATTACCTCCTCTCCTGGGCTGATTTCTTCCACCGGATCTTTTTCCTACGGACGAGGAACTTTGTTCTATCTTCTTGAAGAGCTTGCTGAAGATCTTTGCCAGAAGACCTAGTTGTTGTCCCAACTCTTCTGTTTATTCTACCTTCTCCTTGGTCTCGGCCTTCAACCCAATATTCTTCCAGAGGATGGTATAACATCTTCTACAATCTTCATCTCGAACTGCCTCAAGGACCCTATCAGAGCCTCCAGCCTCATATTTTTTATGTCATGAGCTTCCTCTATGGCTATGATCTTCATATCAAATTTTGAGGTTAATGATCTGAGAACTTTCTTGACCGGCTTCTCTTCTGTAATTGGTTCTCCAAGAGCATAGGCTTTGTTGAATAGGTCATATAGTCGAGCATTGAATTCTGTGATGGATTCTTCCTCCAACATCTTCAGGTTCTCAAACCTCGAGGTGATCATCTGGATTCTTAAACTTTTTACTTTGTCAGTTCCCTCGTGAGCTGTCTCGAGAATATCCCACGCCTGCTTTGCTCCATCGCAGTTGGACATCAACCTGACATTGTTTGCATCGACGGCAGCAAATATAGCATTCATGGTTTTAGAGTTACCAGATGCTGCAGCTCAACAATCACCTCCCTATGTATCAATGGACAATGGGAGCGACCATTCAACAATCACTTCTCTCTAGGCCTTTACATCTATTGCTTTCAGAAAGGCTTTCATCCGTGCTTTCTAATAGCCATAGGTGCTTTCCTCGAGCAGTGGTGGTTTGCTAGTGCTCTGCCCTTCTTTCGTCTTGGCCATGGTGATTAGCAGTGCCTTCCAGGATCTCATACAGTGTGTCGAGCGACCGGCTCAAATACCAATTGAAATTGGCACTACGTAACTGTTGAAGAGAGAACCATAGTTTGCTTCAGCAACTTCTTTCGCTAGGTTGCTGACGCTTTGCTTCTACCAAATCTGTAGAACACAAACAGATTTGTTGAGCCAGTTCGGAAATAGCCTACGTCTGGGTAGGACTACTCTCGGACCTCAAGACTTCACTATCTCAGTTAGAGCACAATGGTTTCCAACAACTCAGCCACTGCTTGTCTAACCACTACTCCTAACCTATGAAATTTTTTTAGACTCGCCTTGTTTTTGAAAGATCATTTTTGTTTTGCCCTACTATATGAAAACATTTTTGATTTGCCCTTTTTTCTAACCTGCCTGACTTAACAAGACCGGTCGGTTGGAAAATCAAACCGATCATACAGCCGGATACTGTCTATCGTTGACTTCTCCAAGCACTCCCTTCTGAGTAGCCGAACACTAGGCGCTGCTCCCCCTCGACAGCCGGATACTGTCTGTCGTCGACTTCTCCAAGCACTCCCTTTCATCCCACTATCAAGGGGCATGCTGGGACAGTCTGCGCAAGCTGCACTCCTCAACTGTCAACCCTTCGGTCTATCAATGAGGCTCCGCTTCAGTGACTCCCTCGAATCAATATAGGATCAGACTACTTCAGTCCTGATCACTCTTCAGCTCTCACACAACTTGCGCTCCAACACTCTCTGCTTCTGGGCACTCTGATCTCTACTCAGTGTGTGTGTGTTCTCCTCTGTTGATCGATATTATTGCTCTGTTTCTGCACGCCTCTTTATAGTTCCATAAATGACTGCTTTTGGAATCCTCATTTCCCTCAAATTCCTAAGACAGCTCGGCACCACTTGAATCTTTTTCTGAATTCCTAGGACTGAATTCCTTATTTAATTATAATTTATCTAATGATATCTCTAAAAAATCAATTAAATCTATCCTACCAAATCCACATATATCAGAAACTCACCGTATAAAATTTTAACAAAATTAAAAATTAATGAATATATTTTATTATGTAGATTTATTTCCTATTAATTAAACCTTAGATTCATAATTCAAAAACTAAATTTATGTAATTTAATATTTTTCCTTACCATTGCACTTTTATTTTTTTATATTATTGCACTATCTTAAAGTGCAATAACGTACTCACTGTTTTTAACACACTTTAAATTTAAATATTTCATATTTTAAATCAATATATTATATGCACTTTGATTTTAATAGTGCACGTTATGTAAATTAAAGTGCATTAGCGTAAATAATATTTAATGCACTTTAAATTTTAATATAATATACTTTAAAATATTTTACAATCTTTATTTAATTTATATAGTTATCTTATTGGATTGCATATATATCTTTTTGTTAGTGAAATAATGTTTAATTTAATAAAGATAGCAAAATTACCTTTTTAAAATTATTAAATGACTAAATGGTATTTTTTCTAGGATATTTAAAATTAATGATTACATTTAATCCAACCCTTAATTCATTGTCACATTGTCTACCTATTTTAAAATACAAACTTAGAACCAATCAACACCATTCATTGGCTGTAATAGATGGATGAAATTTATTGGTCAAAACATAATTAATAGAAAGTTCTGGTTTTCTCGTATATATTATAAAATGAATGAGGGTTTTGCCCATCTCTTTCATCGTCTTCTCCACCTAATCTTCGCCGATGTCGGAGATGTTGAATTCATTTCAACCATCAGGTTTTCCTTCTGCTTCATATCAGGTTATCGTTGTTAATTTTGATGCATGCTGGTATATACAC
This sequence comes from Umbilicus rupestris, assembly GCA_963678935.1. Classification (NCBI taxonomy): domain Eukaryota; kingdom Viridiplantae; phylum Streptophyta; class Magnoliopsida; order Saxifragales; family Crassulaceae; genus Umbilicus; species Umbilicus rupestris. Next base: position 7,669,801 of record OY787624.1, read on the forward strand.
GAATCAAATTGATTAATATTGTTCTAATGCTTTCTAACTAATGAATCTTATTAATTTAGCATACATAATTTACAATGTATGTTATATAGTAAAGTGATGAAATCAATGAACATACTCACCGAGCTGTAACTTTCAAACTGAAGAATATAACTATCCAATCGTTGAATACAACTACCTGCTAATAAATATAACAAGCAAATGGTTACAGAATATGATATTATAGATTAAAACTATATGTGTTCATCGACGTCGTTGATTCTTTATAATGTATATCTTGCCTTAAGAACATGAATTAGGAGTACTTGTACAAAATATCTTGAATGAAACAATTTTTTGTCTAAATTATAAGCAAAAATGAAAAAATATGGACAAATCAATGAAATTTTTCTAAAACCCAGTTTTTGATTCAAGTCTAATTAAAAAAAAATTGAAAGGAATAGACAAACGTGATTCCATTAATTGATTTGTCTACATGAGTATAATCATAAATTAGTGTAGATTCGACCAACGCAGCATCATCTATTGAAAGGAATTGTGATCTGACTTTTGCTTCTCCAAAAACGTTTGTTAACCCTAATCAATTTCCCATAAGGAAAAGAAACCCAACACAAAGCTCCAACGACCGCATCTGCGAAAAGGAAAGAGAAGGTGTAATCCGATCGGCGAATGAAGTCTTTATTGTGTTGAAAAGGAAAGAAAATGATATGCATCAAAATGTATGCAAATGACCATCTAGCCCTTTCTTAATTAATAATGAATTTGATTTTTTTATCATAGAAATATTTCATCCTTTAGATGGTTTCATCATATTGCCCATAATAGTTCTAAGTTTGTAATTTAAAAGGGGGTTTGTATTTGATCCTCTCGCTATATAGATAGGGAGTCAACAACTAGCAGTCGGGGTCACACAAGCCATTCTGGCTACGATCATAATGAGGATGAGGAAAATAGAAAGGGATTGGGTGAGTAGTATTTATTTGTTCATTTAATTATTTTTTTATGTATTTTAATACATTTGCATATCTAATCACTTATTTGATGTAGTTTTGTATTATAGGTGTATTTTGAATGGTAAGAGAGAAATTGTACTAAAATAGACATTTATCGATATTATTAGTTATGACGATAGAATGATCTTTCAAGCTTTGAAAGCTTAATGAGCGTACATAAGATATTCGATGGAGACAAGCTACATATCGTTGTGAAGCTAGCTCAGGGACTTATCACGTGGTTTTATTTTTAACCTCTCTAGCAAACAAAGCATTTAGTATTTTCAAGGATACGTCGCAGTTAAATAAAATTTATAAACCCGAATAACTACCTAGGGTCGTCCAAGGAATTGATGTTACATACATAAATTATGATTTAGAAATTTCTAATCTATCCTAACTGATTAAGGTTCTATGTTTGGCAAGCAATGTTTAATCAACGAGTGAACAATGAAAAGTAAGATGCACACACCTATCATGCAAATAAAGCACTAAATACAGAGTAAGATATGAAAAGTCCATGTATAAAGGAACAATGATTTATTCATCAAATGATGTCAAATGTAAAAGAAGAGGACAAGAACTAAAGTAAGGAAAAGACTAATCCTATTATCATGAATCTCCCTTATAAGTGTCGATCGTTGCTCCGTGTGATCCTTAGGACTTCTTATCTTAGTTTCCTACTCTACTGCTCTTTTCTATACTCTACAAACTCGATTTGAGGTGCCATGCTCGAATGCAATTCAAGGAGATGAAGTTCCCTTATATAGCACATCTTACACATCGCCTAAGTCTCAGTCGTCGCTTCGAAAAGTGGGCATTCTCTTAAAAGCTTAAAAATGGCCACGCATTGCCTGCATAGTGAGGCGTTGCCTTGAAAAGTGGGGCGTCGCTTGAAACCTTTCTATATTTGTCAGGCATTGCCTGGAAAAGTGGGGGGGGGGGGTGGCTTGAAAACCCTTCATATTCGCTAGATGTCGCCGGAGACCTTCCATATTGGTTAGATATTACATAGAGTAGTGACGCAATTTCTCTTGGAGGACTTGAAGAATTGTCGAGGATTAGGAGAAGACATCCACAATTGGAGATTCTACATCATCCCTCTACCCAACCCCTACTAGTTTGTCTTCAATTGGTGAACAATTTCAATTAAAAACTATGTCTTGTATTGAACTCACCATGAGTGAGTAGTCTCATAGTAGTTGGGATCCTTATGGATCCCATAGGTTAGATTGTAACGCAAAACATGCAATTTTATTATGAATGAGGTTTTTGGATTGAAAATTCGCATGCTTGATCTTCATGTTAATTTTGTACACACCAAATGTTTGACGAAACGCATGAATGCGTATGAATTAATGAAACACCTAAGGATGGAATGAGAATTGAACTTAGGACGTTGGGAAGATCAAACATGTTTATTTTAGATAGCGTTTGTGCGCGACAGTGACATTCACATTCTATTAGGCTAAGTATAGAGCGAACTTGAGTTAACAATCAATAGACCGAGAGGTTGAGATTATGAGACTTTTGTTCTACACGGTTCAATAGAGCGAGAGTTTGAGAATTCTGTCCCTTAGATATCATTCCCATTCTAGAGAAGCAGCGAGAGTTGAATCTAGAGTGCGTGATACTTTAGCCTAGAATTATCAATCAAATAACCTTGTGCGTGTATTGCTGTTTTGTGTTACTAATCGCATGACCTAGGGGTGAAGTAGGATTTCGAATACGTTTTCTTTATTGCTTTCTTTGAACCCAAATTCGAACTTGTCTTTAGTATTTACTAGAGATACCTAGCCTAGAGGAAAAAACCCTAGTTTTTATTTAGTAGACTCGCATTAAGCATTACTAGTTAGCTTTAGACTAATCTAGGCTTTTCTCTTGGGTTCGACCCGAGGTGACTCTGATTATAAATATTGTTTGCGAACCGTGATTGGACTAGTATTTTTACTACCACAATTTAGACAACGTCAAAATGGCACCGGTGCCGGGGATTAGCCAATAGACTAGTTTGGTTTTAGTATTGCTTTAGTTAGTCTACTACGTTTTTTTTCTTTATTTTGTTGATCATGTTTGCGTGCTATTCTTGCTTACTTTAAATTAAGTCCACACTTATTGATGCTTTCTTCGAACGCTTGGTAGGTGTTTGAATCCAAACTAGAGCGCATACGAAAAAGCACAAGAACAAGCTTCCACATCAACACCAGATTTTTATACTCCTCCTCCTCAAATTCAAGTTGATCAACCAACAATAGAGATTATGGATCAACCACCAGAAAGAGTTTTGGATCAACCGAACCCGAGGAGGTTAGGAAATGCTATTCGTCCGTAAGAGGACTACGAAAGACCGGTTGGGGAATACATTGCCCCAACCATCGGACATTATGGATCGCCCATATACTTGGAAGAGGGTGACGATAAAGAATTTGAGTTAAAGTCGGCGCATGGTGGCTACAATCAGTTCGAAGGGTATGGAAACCCAAATGCGCATCTGGTGCAATTCACAGAATTATGCCGCACCTACAAAGTGTAGGGGGTCAAACCGGAGGCCATTTATATGAAAGTGTTTCCATTCTCGCTAAGCGAAAAAGCCAAAGATTGGCTAATGAGTCACGAGCCAAACACTTTCCGCACTTGGGAAGAATTCGCCCAAGCGTTTCTTATTCAATTCTTCCAGCCGGCAAGGACAAAGAAAATCCGGGACAGAATATGCCAGTTTACGCAGCAAGATGATGAGAATTTTTATGAGGCATATGAGCGCTTCAAAGAGCTGCAAAGAGATTGTCCGCATCTCGGGTTCAATAAATGGCAGCTCATGCAAAGTTTCTATGATGGAATGGATCAGAACGCAAGAAACCATATGGACCAAGCAAGCGGAGGAGCAATGATGGATTTGAGAGCCTCCGATGGTTTCAAAATTATAGATAAGATAGCGCGGAACTCGCTGCAGTGGGGTGGAGAAAGGAACCACCTAAAGAAGAAAGGGAAGAAGCATTCATCAAAGGCGGTGATAAAAGAAGATTTCAATTCCCTAGCGAAGACGATGAATTCTTTGGCAGCATTAATCGGAAACTTGAATCTCAACAAAAAGTGAGACCAACAACAAGTGGTGGTATTTGTTTTAGTCCGGCGCATGATGACTCGTGCCCCGCAAAGCACGCAGATGAGTATGAGGATGTTAATTACTTGACCAGAAATCAAGGGAGAGAATATGTGCCACCGCAAGCTAGCGGTTATCAGCCAAGGAACCCTCCAACCCATGTGAGGTTCCATGAGGATCCAAACTTTCTGAGAAGAGCGCCGTTGAATATAGAGCCCAACCAGCATCGCCAGGGTTTGTACCGAGAAATCAGAATCAAGGAGCCTCCTCCAACTCATATCAGCCGCATAGGAACTATCAAAGAGACAATTATCAAAGGCCAAACAATTACAACCACTAAAATCAGGGAACCCTCCCTGATTTCTATTGTCGTCCAATTGGCCGCGACTCAAGCACAGCAGCAAAAAGATAATCTGCTTATCCTTCAATGGATAGATTAGTTGCAAGCGCACAACAAGAAGCTTGAAACGCAGATTGCACAACAAGCAAGTTCGTCTTCAAAATATCAAGGGAAGCTGCCCTCGCAACCCGACGTGAACTCAAAAGCGGGAGAGTTCTAGATGAGCCACAACCAAAAGCCAAGGTGGGAGATAGCAGATGGAGTTGTCGAAGAAGGTCTTCGCTGCAGAATCAAATTTATAAATGATAGAAGGAAAAGGCGCAGGAGCCAGCGCCTTATGTGCCGCCAATTCCCTTCCCTCAAAGGCTCAAAAAGAAGAAGGAGGATGCGCATATCAAGTGCTTTGCAAAGATGCTAAAGAAACTTCAGGTGACCTTGCCATTTACGGAGGTACTCACTCAAATGCCTACATATGCTAAATTTTTGAAAGATATTATGTCTCATGGAAGGGAAATGCATGATTTAGACCATGTAGCTTTAGACGCAAATTATAGTGCGATAATTCAGCATGCTATGCGTAGAAAGCTTAGCGACCCTGGTTCATTTTCTATTCCCATTTCTATTCGAGAAATTAGCATAGCTAGTGCATTGTGTGGTCTAGGTGCTGGCATATCTTAAATGCCTTATTCGCTTTTCAATAAGCTTGATATGGGAGATTTGACTCCAACCAGAGTTAATTTGAGGTCAGCGGATCAATCTTCTCGGGCACCTAAGGGTATCTTAGAGGACTTTCCCATTAAAGTTGTGCAATTCTATGTTCCGGTTGATTTCTATGTGTTAGATATGGATGAGGATAAGGAAATTCCCAAAATTCTGGGTAGGCCATTTTTGAACACGGTTAAGGGTATTATAGATTGCAGGAAAGACACAATCGAATTAAATTTTTGTAGCGAAAGGATCAAATTTGATTTGAAAAGCATGCTTAGGATACGTAGCACTTCTATGGATTGTCACTTGATTGAATCATATGATGCGTATAATGTTTTTGATTCTCTTGGTGAACTAACAAGCTTTGAGTAAGAGCTGCTTGCACAAGATGAAAATAGTTCGTCATTCACTTCTATAATAGAAATTGATGAGGACCCCCTGATATTGATTATGCCGCAAACTAGGTAAATGATGCGCCCAAAGGTAAGGAATTCAGTGAGGGGTTGAAACCTCTTCCACCGAGTCTAAGGTATGTGAAATTCGCAGCGCCTCTGATAAACAAATATGTGAACAAGCAGTTGTTACAGCACACTCTTGTTCACCCGGAAACTGTTTCAGCAGGAAAGAACAAGGACAAAGGTTTGTTCACCCAATTCTGCCAAATTGCCGACGTCTGGGGAGGACTCTTCTCAGTCCTCAATCCACTAATCTCAAGGTTTCCAAGTACAAACGGTTACAACCCATGCAAGCTATGCTACTCAACCACAAGTGGATCCACGTACACAATCAGAACAGGCTCTGACTTGTGTCTGCACACCCTCTACTGATATCTATCTAGAATAGCTACTATGTGCTTGAAACTCAGCCTATTCTAAACAATACTCAGATTCTGCAGGGTTGCTATAGCATCTGCTATAACACACAGCTGATGCACAAACTATCCGCGTCGCTCCAAGCCTTCCGCTGAGCCATTCGAATGATTCCACGAGCGCTGCACACTCTGGAATACTCCCACTCACTCAGTGACCTCCTGTCACTAGCAAGCACTGCCGTCCAGACACTCAACTGAGTCACTCACTCGTCAGTTCTTCCGTGGCTGCCTTTGATCAACCAACAAGCACCACTGCTTTGAATTGGTCTCCCGATCAAGCTGTGATCAGACTCTGCAAGCCCTGATCACCCACTGCTTCTGTCACCACAGCTCTGCGCTCACGCTTTGCTCTCGGTGATAATCGAAGATCTCGTTCGCACACCAAAATTACTCTCTCGGAATTCTGTGTGTTCTAGCTTTTTTGCTCTCTTCTTCGACCAACATTCATTGCTCTGAAGAGACTCCATTATATAGGTGCGTCCACTGCCATCATTATCAGGATTTAGCAATTCCCCTAGCAAGATCAATATCACCTAATATTTAGGAGATTAGATTTGATTTGGGATTCAACACAATCAAATCTCCTACTTCAGCTAGGAAACTCCACTGGAATATTCTCTGCAGCAACTTAGAAACTCCTCTGATGCTCTTAAAAGGACTGCTACGCCCTCTTTCCAAAGATCCAGAAAGCTGCTACTCGGAAAGACGCTTCAGCCCTTCTGAACAAGCTCATGCTATAGCTTTCTCTTGCTACAGGTGCTCCTTGTTCACTGGTCTTGTTCACAAACACTGGACACGGGCTATAGCAGCAACTTGTTCACTTGCTTGTTCACTTGTGCTGATTTTGTCAAACACTGCCATACTACAACATCAGTATGAATTCTTTGGACTGGACGAGTCTTTACCTGTTATCGTGGAAGCTTCAATGAATGATATTGAGACTTCTAAATTGATGCATGTGCTGCATGAATATAAAGGTGTTATTGGACACTCTATTGATGATTTGAAGGGGATTAACCCCGATGTTTGCATGCATAGAATTCGTTTAGAAGATAATGCGAAGCCCAATCGTGAGTTCCTTAGGCGTTTAAATCCTAAGTTAGGAGAAGTTGTATTGAAGGAAGTCACAAAGTTGCGAAATGCAGGTATTATTTATGCTGTTCCAGATTCAATGTGGGTGAGACCAATTCATGTGGTGCCTAAAAAGGGCGGGCTCACCGTGGTGAAAAATGAAAAGAATGAGTTGATACCTACGCGTACGGTCAGGGTGGAGAATGTGCATCGACTATCGAAAATTAAATACCACCACTAAGAAGGATCACTTTCCCATACCCTTTATAGATCAATTGTTAGAAAGTCTAGCAGGGGATGAATATTTCTATTTTCTTGATATGCATAGTGGTTACTTTTCAAATTCCTATCCACCCCAATGAGGAAGAAAAGACCACGTTTACTTGCCCCTACGACACACTTGCTTATAGGAGAATGCCTTTCGGTCTTTGTAATGCACTTGGGACTTTTCAACGTTGTATGATGTCCATTTTTGCTGAATTTTTAGAAAACTCTATGGAAGTATTTATGCGATTTGTCTGTGCTGGTTATTCCTTCGATGATTGCCTCACAAATTTGTCTCGCCTGTTGGCTAGGTGCATCGAAATGAACCTAGTGCTAAACTGGAAAAATGCCACTTTATGGTAAAAGAAGATATCGTGTTGGGATATCTTGTATCAAATAGAGGAATTGAGGTCGATAGAGCCAAGATCAAAGTTATTGAGAAGCTGCCACCACCGAGAGACGCGAGGATTTTATAGGAGGTTCACAAGGACTTCTCAAAAATTGCAAAACCTCTTACAAATCTGCTATGTAATTTCGATGAACCGTGCCATTAAGCGTTTTAAACGCTTAAGAAAGCCTTGGTGTCCGCCCCGATCATTCAACCACAGAACTGGAAGCTTCCGTTTGAGCTGATGTGTGACGCTAGCGACAGTGCTATTGGAGCGGTATTGGGTCAAAGGATAGACAAGCGTTTGCACGTGATTTATTATGTGAGTAAGGCCCTTGACTCTACACAAGAGAATTCCTCAACCCAGAGAAAGAAATTCTTGCTAGCGTCTATGCCTTCGAGAAATTCAGGCAATACTTGATCGGGTCCAAAACAGTTGTCTACCCCGACCATGCAGCGATCAAGTACCTTATGGAAAAGAAGGAGGCGAAGCCTAGACTAATCCGCTGGATACTCCTTTTACAAGAGTTCGACGTGGAAATTAAAGATAAGAAAGGAGTGGAAATTGTAGTCGCGGATCACCTATTGAGGCATGAGCAAATCAGTGGATGTGGTGCGAAGAATGTGTCGATTGAAGACTCTTTTATCGGCGAATATTTGCTGAGTGTTGAGATAACGCAAGCTCCTTGGTATGCTGATTTTGTGAATTTTCTTACTTGTGGAATCTTACCGGAAGGGGCAGGTAACAATCAAAGGACAAGTTCCTCCATGACACAAACCGTTATTATTGGGATGAGCCATTTCTCTATAGACTATGCGCTGATGGATTATATCGGTCATGTATTGCGGAGGATGATCAGAAAGGGATTCTACGAAGCTGCCACTCTTCCCCATATGGTGGACATGGTTCGAGCTCCAAAACAGCCACGAAGGTTCTTGATGCGCGCGTCATTGTGCGCGTTCAAATTAATTCCTTCCTCTTCCACTTAGTACAGCGGTTAAGTCGGGGTCGAATCCACAGGGAGCAAGTAGATTAGCTTTAACTAGAATCCTGCACTTACGAAAACTGGGGGTGTGAGTGATTGCGTTGCGCAATGCGCGAATAAACAGTAGTAAACCCAGGAATTGCACTAGACGTGCGCAGGCAGTAGAGACTAAGTACTATGACTATGAGAAGTATCGGCGCAGACAATCCTCTATGAACGTATTCCTTATCATCGACTCTAAACGTCTATAGTTTGATTTACTGAAGTTAGTGTCCGGTCAAGGCTTCCTAACTTGTGCGCATGTTCCGATCAAAGTTCATGAGCTATTAATTCTTAATACTAGTCTAAGCAGCTACGAATCCTATCACAGTAGCAATTGATTATCCTAGCGTGTTACTCCTAGTTGTCACCGTCAGGCTATTCAACTAGTTTAACATATAACAAACAAGTAACAAGAGTAGGATTGCGGTTCAAGGCTTCCCCTACTCATGCAACTAGCTGTCAACAGTGTGCACAGAATTAATATAAGCAAACAAGCTATGCATTAAGCGCAAGTCTCAAAGGAAATACTCATAGATTCATGCCCAACCGATACTAAGCGTTTAGCTAGACATGCTAGTAGTAAACATCATAGAAACAGTAAATAATATCTAACGTATCACAGAAAACAGCAACAAGCAGGTGCGTGCAGGTTGCAGTGTCTCGGCTGGCGCAGTCGGCTAGCGCAGGTCCTCTCAGTGGCTCGTGTGTTTTTCAGTTCTGCCGCTCTCTCCTCCTTCGTTGTATATGTCGTGTGTTTTGTGGTATCTCTCAAACCCTAGCCTTCTTCTCTTTATATACTGCTCAAGAGGCCCAACCTTGGCAACTTCCAAATCTGGTGGTGTCAGGATTTGGAAACACCGCTATCCGCATGGCGCACGGCACACTGACTAGCGCAATCGGTTAGCGCCTCGTAGCTGATTCTGCCAACACCTATCTGTTTGCGCTGCTACCTCCGCAGGCTGTATGATGCGCTCCTTAAAAGCTGCCTGTTAGCGCGTATCCGACTTAGGCCCTCGTTTTGCCCTGAAATACAGAAACACTGGAAACCAGTAATCTTGTACACAAAATAATGCAAACAAGCATAGGGTTAGGATCTAAATAGTGTGTATAAATAGGCTCTATCAAACCCCCCCACACTTGCCCCTTGTTCGTCCCCAACAAGCACTCAAGCACGGATACAATTACCTCTTTGGAGTCTAGCGCACAGTCTTGCACTCTGGCGCGATCTGCACTACTGTTCACCTTGCGCTGCTCTATCACCTGCGCGCATCTGCCTTCAACAGTTCTAATATAATAATTTAGCAATTCGTTACCTCTCAGCTGGGATGAAGATTACTTTGGATGGTTGGGAGATAGCTCTTCTTAGGCTCCGGGTTGTCAGCTCTCACTTCGAGGACGGGTATATGGTTAACAGCGCAGCTTCTTCCGGTGCGTGATTTTTCCGCGCACTTTCTGGGAACTCAAGCCTTTTTGATAATATTCTTGTGAACTTTGCGCAAGCTGGTACGTGTTTGTGCGCATGCTGATTCTTTTGTAGCGCATATCATCTGCTCGTGTTTTTTTCTTTTTGTACAGCTTAATCCAAGGTTCCTGTGTTTCCCAGAACGGTTCCAGTCTCGGCCTCCGGATAACAGCTATGGAACAACGCTCCGCTCTCCCTCTTTTGTCTGCTTGCGCAGGTCAGCGCACGTGTTTACACCCGCGCCCGGCTTCCATAGCTCGACTTTCAGAGGGAAGGTTGTCTGTTTTCCCACCTCGCCACGCTTTGGGTAATTCGCCTTTGGCATCTGCGTGACTGAGCGCGCTTTCTTGTTCCGAAGGTTGCGAAGCACCGGCCTCCACTAGCGCTCTCGACCATATACCTCACCTTCGAAGCTCGAACGACTAACCGCCTCTCTAGAGTGTTTCTGTCAACTCCACATCCCCTGTATATCCCAACTAACAGGAGCAGAAAAAACGAAAAAAATATACTAAAACAGTTGATAGCAGCGCATGCAATATGGATAGCGCAAAATAAGCTGAACAGTGTGCGCAACCCGCACACAAGCGCACCACTGCTACTGTTTCCTTCAACTAAACTAGCTACACTATAAAGCTCAAAAAACGTGAAATGTAAATGTAACGCTCCCCCCCCCCCCCCCCACACTTAAACAGAGACGTGTCCCCACGACTCAAGCTCAAGCGCACGGAGAGCACATATGCATGCAAGCAAAACAAAGAACATAAAAATCATATAGTCAACGCAGCGCACAATATAGCAAGGGGGCACAAAAATATTCAGCACAATATTTAGCAAGACAAAGCAAAATATAGCAACAGTTTTCAAAAAGATAAGAAAAGAAACCACCCGAAAGGAATGCGCGCCCTGCCTGCAGCCCTAGATGTCCTCGGAGCTGGACTCAGCCTCGGATCCGTGCGCCTCCTCCTCTGAAGAATCTGTCTCGCACTCGGTGCTGGAGGCTGGCGGCACTACAGAAATGGGGGCGGGCTGAGTCACGAGGTCATCCTCTGAGATAGGATCCCATAGGGAATCTGAGCTGGGACTAAAGATGGGATCGGCTTCAGGGGACCTCTGAATGGACGGCTGTGCAGGGGGTGGTGCAGGTGCTGGGTCTGCTGCTGGGGTGGGCTCTGCTACTGGGGCTGGTACTGGTGCTGGAGCTGGTACTGGTGCTGGAGTGGGCTCTGCTGTATGCACTGGGGACTGGGTAGGAGGGCTGGCTGGCTGGTGTGGCTCGCTGGGGGATCCTGGAGGTGGCCTGCGCAGGCTGAGGAGAGGGGGAATAGCATCTCCAAATCTCCACCCTGATGGTGGGCTCATGCTCAAATCTGCCCCCTCTGGCGCTAAATATTCGAGCACGCGCATGACGTTGAACATCATGCGCCGCTCTTCCGGTACCTCCTCTGGCGCCTCCTCTGACTCCATCATGGGGCGCTTTCCTTGTGCATGCGGGGGAGAATCCTCAATGGAAATGGTAACTGGCTCCCCCTGCGGTGCACTGGCCCTTCGGTGCGCTCCAGTCTACGCACGAGTCCTCATGCGCCTGACTGGAGGCGCAACTGGCTCTGGGGCCTCGTCCTCCTCCATCTCCGCAGCCTCTTCTGCTTGCGCGCTGCTCCCTGCTTGCTGCGTCAGCGCTCTGGTCGGCTGCAGCCGGTAGCACCACTCCAATGTGCCATCCTCTCTCACGGCTACCGCTCTTATCGGCAGCATATGGGCGCGGTCCAAGGGAACAGCCGGCACCACTGTGTGCTCTGGCACCTCTGGCTCTCCATGCAACGCACGCAGCAGGTGCGTTATCATCCCTCCACAAGTCAGCGGCCCCTTGGTGCTGACCCGACTCCAATGGATCACCATGTTCAAGACAAGCAGCACCCTCTTCCCATAGTAAAAGCCCTTCAAAATCTCCATATCCAGCAAACTGATCTTCGGCGCACTATTAAAACGCCCAATGATCGCGACCAGGCGCCACAGGTAGAACATCCACGGGTCGCGCAGCTCGCGTCCTCGGCTGCCCCCCGCGGCAAAAACTGGGCCGGTCGCCGTCTCACGCCATGCTTCCTGATTCGTGTGCGTGTCCATATCAGCTTCTCGCACCTTAGCGCACCTCAGTGTGCGCTTCAGCCTCTTAGCCGAGGCAATGTACCAGACTCCCCTGTGCCGGTACCTGATCTCCATATCACTCGTTTCTAGCGACGCCAGAAACTCGCAGGTGTCCTCCTTGTCTGCTGCGGTGTTGAATTCCAACAGCGCCTCCCAGCCCGCCAGCGCGAGCTTCTCCAGGATGAGGTCCTCCATACAGACCTCTCGCAGGAACTCCCCGCTGATGTACGGAGTCCCGTACATCTCAAGCCTCAGGAAGGCTTCGTACTTGCTGGCGAAGTGAGCTGGGGTCACTTGGTCCTCGGCAGGCTGCATCGTGCTCTAGGTCTCTCCGGTCAACACTCACAAAAGCTCAAAAATTCCAAACTCCTCCAAATGTCCTGAAACTTTCACCAAATGGACGCCTACTGCCCGCCTACAAAACCCTTAACCAAACCTCCAATCGGTGCACGCTAGCTCAGTGCAGTTTCAGACCTAGGGCACCCCTCTTCTCGCACAAACCCTAACTCAATCGGCTAAAATCTGAGGGGAAAGGTTACCTGGTGGGCGGGCGACGGTGTGCTCCTCAAATCTCTCTGAACGGAAGCTGGGTTGAGTGTCGGACGGTGAGCGGCTGCTGAGGGCGGGAGTTTCTCTTGCAACGGTCGAGTGTGAAAAGTGCTGAAATTTTCTAAGTACTGCCCTGCGCACTGCTACTCGACTAAAAAACTACAAGTCCTAAACTAGCTAAAAGACACTAAAAGAAAAACAGGTAAAAGTAAAACGTGTCGGGTTACCTCCCGACAAGTGCCTTTGTTTAACGTCGTTGGCTCGACTGTACCTCGTTACTTGCGTGGAAATGTACCAGCGACCTCCCCCACACTTGCTACTGAGTGACCCTGCGCTCGTGCATGTGTTGCGTGCATGTGTGCACGAAATGCCGGCGCTCGTTTTCTAACTCGATTGTTCCGTAGGGGAAAACCTTGGTAACCGTGTAAGGTCCTGTCCATTTGCTGCGCAGCTTACCAGGCATGAGCTTTAGACATGATGAGAATAATAATAACTGGTCTCCTGGCTCAAAAGTGCGTCTGAGGATCGGAAGGGTGGTCAGCATGTTTAATAGTTTGTGATAAATTATAAGTAACGAGGTTAGGTAAAGAGGGAGAAGAAATATGAGCAATAGTTCCCAGTTCTCCCTCTGGTGCGTCTGGTGGTGACTCTGGCGCAGCAACCTGCGCATCTGCTATCTCTGGCTCTGCCAATTCAACTTCGCGCGCTGTGCCATCACAAGGTTCTCCTAAAAACCTTTTGACTCTCTGCCCACTGACCTGAAAACGATGTCGGCGCTCGTTTTCTAACTCGATTGTTCCGTAGGGGAAAACCTTGGTAACCGTGTAAGGTCCTGTCCATTTGCTGCGCAGCTTCCCAGGCATGAGCTTTAGACATGATGAGAATAATAATAACTAGTCTCCTGGCTCAAAAGTGCGTCTGAGGATATTTTTGTCATGAAATGCCTTTGTGCGCGCCTTGTAATCGCGTAGTCCCTCATATGCATCCAGGCGCAGCTCTTCCAATTCGCTCAGCTCAAAAGCGCGCTCCTTACCGGCCTCGTCTAGGTTCAGGTTGCAAACGCGCAATGCCCAGTATGCCTTGTGCTCCAACTCCACTGGCAGGTGGCACGCTTTTCCATAAACCAACCGGAACGGTGAGGTTCCAATTGGGGTCTTATGTGCTGTTCGGTATGCCCACAACGCATCGTCAAGGCGCTGGCTCCAGTCTTTGCGCGACGGTCTCACAGTTTTCTCCAGGATGCGCTTGATCTCTCTGTTGGAAACCTCGGCCTGTCCATTCGTCTGAGGATGGTAAGCAGTGGACGTCTTGTGGCGCACTCCATAATGCTTGAAAACCTGCGCCACTATCCTGTTGCAAAAGTGCGTCCCCTGGTCGCTAATGATTGCCTTAGGCACTCCGTACCTGCAAAATATATTAGTCCTTAAAAAGTCAGCGACCGTCTTACCATCATCCTTCCGTGTAGCCTTGGCCTCAACCCATTTGGAGACATAATCTACCGCGACCAATATATACTCGTATCCGGAAGATGGAGGAAATGGCCCCATGAAGTCAATCCCCCAAATGTCGAATACTTCATCCACGAGAATTGGCGTCTGCGGCATCTCATTGCGCGCTGATATGCCTCCTGTCCGCTGGCACCTGTCACAGTTCCTGCAGTAGTTATATGAGTCACTGAACAAGCGCGGCCAGTAAAATCCGCAGTCCAGGATCTTTCTGCTTGTGCGCTTTGGACCGAAGTGTCCTCTACATGCGTGCGCATGACAAAACATCAAAACAGAGTTAATTTCATGGTCAGGCACGCAGCGCCTTAAAATCTGATCAGGTCCTATTCTGAGCATATATGGATCATCCCAAAGGTAACGCTTGGACTCATGCTTTAATCTCATGCATTGGGTTTTAGTGAAATGAGGAGGAAACGTACCTGTGACCAGGTAATTCGCAATGTGCGCATACCATGGTACCTTACCTGTCAGCGCCATCAGATGCTCGTCAGGGAACGTCTCCGTGATTTGCCCTGGCTCCTCCGCTTTCACGATCCTGCTCAAGTGGTCCGCGACTGTGTTTTCCGTGCCCTTCTTATCTTTGATTGCCAAGTCGAATTCCTGAAGTAGGAGCACCCAGCGCATCAGGCGAGGCTTAGTCTCCTTCTTGGACATTAGGTAACGGATTGCTGCGTGGTCTGTGTAGACGATGACTCTGGCGCCAAGAACATATGCGCGGAACTTCTCTAGCGCAAACACAATTGCCAGAAGCTCCTTCTCGGTGGTGGTGTAGTTCCTCTGCGCAGCGTCCAGTGTGCGCGATGCATAATAAATGGCATGCGGCTTCTTGTCCACTCGCTGTCCCAGGACTGCACCTACTGCATTGTCACTTGCGTCGCACATTAGTTCAAATGGCAGGTTCCAGTCTGGCGCGCGCATCACTGGCGCACTTGTCAGCGCCTCCTCCAGCTTATCAAATGCGGCCCTGCACTCATCAGTAAATTCGAAACACACATCCTTTTGCAAGAGGTTAGACAGGGGTATACAAATCTTAGAAAAATCTTTTATGAAGCGCCTGTAAAACCCGGCATGCCCAAGGAATGATTTCACATCACGCACGTTAGTGGCATAAGGCAGATTAGAAAAATCTTGGCCTTATCTACCTTGATCCCCTCCTGCGAGATAATATGTCCTAGCACTACACCATGCGATACCATGAAATGACATTTTTCATAATTGAGCACTAGGTTCTTTGAAATGCAGCGCGCTAAGACCTTATCAAGATGAGTTAAGCAGGCGTCAAAGGTACTTCCATATACAGTAAAATCATCCATGAACACCTCTATGCATATACCAATCATATCAGAAAAGATGCTCATGACTAAACGTTGGAACGTACCTGGCGCGTTACACAGCCCAAATGACATGCGCCGAAACGCAAACGTACCGAATGGGCAGGTAAACGTGGTCTTCTCTTGATCTTCCGCAGCTATGGGTATCTGATTGTACCCTGAATGTCCGTCCAAGAAACAAAAGTAGGGCTTCCCCGCTAATCGATCTAGCATTTGATCCATAAAGGGTAGCGGGAAATGGTCCTTGCGCGTGACTGCGTTAAGCTTCCTGTAGTCAATGCACATGCGCCATGCAGTTTGTATGCGCTTGGGAACTAGCTCGCCCTGCGCATTCTCTTCTACTGTGATTCCTCCTTTCTTCGGCACAACGTGCACTGGACTTACCCATTTGCTGTCCGAAATAGGGTAAATGACTCCTGCGTCAATCAACCTCAGGATCTCCTTCTGCACCACCTCCATCATATCCGGGTTCAATCTGCGCTGAGCCTCCCTGGATGGTTTGGCACCATCTTCCAACAGAATCCTATGCATGCATTCGTCGGGGCTCACTCCGCGCAGATCAGCAAGTGTCCATCCTATAGCGCGCTGGTTCTTGCGCAGCACCTACTGTAATCGCGCCTCCTGCTGCTCTTCTAATCCTTTCTTTATGATCACTGGCAGGGTGTCTTCATTTCCCAAGAATATGTACTTGAGGTGTTCTGGGAGTTGCTTCAGCTCGACCTTGGGTGCCTGTTCAATAGAGGGCAAGATTTTATTAGCAGTGCAGACATTAACTATGTCTTGTACCTGTCTAGGTTCTGGTTCAGCACTGCTCAGCTCCTCCTCTAGCACCTCCAACTCTGCCTGTGCCAGTGTTATCGGTTTTTCTGCTGCGCTTGCACATTGCGCATCTGCAACCAAGTCGTCTATGCTGTCCATTGCGTGCACTGTGGCGTCTTCATGAGGGTGCTGCATCCCTTTGAATATGTTAAAATGAATTTCCTCGCCATCAACCTCCATAGAGAGCGTACCCCTCCATACATCTATCTTTGTGCGCGCGGTCATCAGAAATGGTCTGCCCAGTAGGATCTGCGCACTGCCGTTGCTCGGGTCACCCTCCATTTCTAGGACATAGAAATCTGCTGAGAACACCAGCTCTGCTACTCGAACCAGAACGTCCTCGATCATGCCCGTAGGTTGCTTGTACGACCGATCTGCTAGCTGAATGGTGAGACCTGCAGGCTTTAGTGGTCCAAGGCGCAATGACGCATATAGGGAATACGGTAGCACATTTATAGACGCACCTAAGTCAATCATGCAATTGCTCACTGTGGTCTTACCTAAAGTGCATGGAATGGTGAACGTACCTGGGTCTTGGCACTTAGGTGGTACCTTATGTTGCACGATCGCTGAAGCCTGCGCATTTAGCATTACCTGTGCGCATTCGCCTTTCCTTCTCTTGTTTGTGCACAGCTCCTTT
The DNA here is from genome assembly GCA_963678935.1 of Umbilicus rupestris. Taxonomy (NCBI): domain Eukaryota; kingdom Viridiplantae; phylum Streptophyta; class Magnoliopsida; order Saxifragales; family Crassulaceae; genus Umbilicus; species Umbilicus rupestris. The sequence continues at coordinate 7,687,008 of OY787624.1, forward strand.
AGAAATTTGGCGTACCTAGGGATTTGCCGAACTGCTTCAATAAGGGGAATGTTTATTTCCACCTTATTGAATAACTCGTAGAGCTCCTTATCGAGCGCTTCCTTTCTAGCCGATGGTGCCTGTACAGGGAAAGGTGCAGGTATGTTAGTACGATTCGTGCCCTTATCTTTTAATTGTGTTATAACTGGCGCTTCGCCCTGCTGGCTTGTGGCTGGCGCCTCTGGTTGCGCGTCTTGCTCCGGTTGCGCATTCTGCTCTGTCGGATCGGGGACTTGCGCAACTGGTGGCGCGGGCGCATTCTCGCACAGGCTTGACCGGATTCTCGTTGTTCATCCCGTGGAACTTGGGCATGTGATGAATGAGCGAGCTTCTTAGTTCAAAATGACCGTCTGGTGGAAGCACTATGCACCATGGCTGGTTAACCGTGAGTGGAGCTGACATCTCGCGCACCGTTCTGCGTCGCGCAGCTTGTCGCGCGGGTGGCGCATTATATAATTCAGCGGCCATCCTTGCTTTAACCTCACGCTGCACTTCCTCTCTGAACAGGGCTGCGCAGTTATGTACCCTCGCTTCCTCTGGAGTTCTGTCCCCTAAGTTATCTCCAACGACACTGTTATCCTCCATGACCTGTTCTAAATCTCAAAGAAAACGGAATTAAAAGATAATTAAGTTGTTGCGTCTGTCAGTGCGCAACTAGAATCTGCACAGCGCAACTGTTTCAGGATTACGCAGGCTGATGTTGATTGCGCGCTGTCAGAAACAACAACGAAAATAAAGCAAACAGAAATAACTAACTATTATAAAAGAAAACTTAAGCTAATTAAGGCTTATCTGTGTTGCTCCCCGGCAACGGCGCCAAAATTTGATGCGCGCGTCGTTGTGCGCGTTCAAATTAATTCCTTCCTCTTCCACTTAGTACAGCGGTTAAGTCGGGGTCGAATCCAAAGGGAGCAAGTAGATTAGCTTTAACTAGAATCCTGCACTTACGAAAACTGGGGGTGTGAGTGATTGGGTTGCGCAATGCGCGAATAAACAGTAGTAAACGCAGGAATTGCACTAGACGTGCGCAGGCAGTAGAGACTAAGTACTATGACTATGAGAAGTATCGGCGCAGACAATCCTCTATGAACGTATTCCTTATCATCGACTCTAAACGTCTATAGTTTGATTTACTGAAGTTAGTGTCTGGTCAAGGCTTCCTAACTTGTGCGCATGTTCCGATCAAAGTTCATGAGCTATTAATTCTTAATACTAGTCTAAGCAGCTACGAATCCTGTCACAGTAGCAACTGATTATCCTAGCGTGTTACTCCTAGTTGTCACCGTCAGGCTATTCAACTAGTTTAACATATAACAAACAAGTAACAAGAGTAGGATTGCGGTTCAAGGCTTCCCCTACTCATGCAACTAGCTGTCAACAGTGTGCACAGAATTAATATAAGCAAACAAGCTATGCATTAAGCCCAAGTCTCAAAGGAAATACTCATAGATTCATGCCCAACCGATACTAAGCTTTTAGCTAGACATGCTAGTAGTAAACATCATAGAAACAGTAAATAATATCTAAAGTATCACAGAAAACAGCAACAAGCAGGTGCGTGCAGGTTGCAGTGTCTCGGCTGGCGCATGATCGCGCGTCGTTGTGCGCGTCAAATATAATTCCTTCCTCTCCCACTAGTACAGCGGTTAAGTAAGGGTCGATCTCCACAGGGAGCAAGCAGTGAGTCTTAGCCAGTAACCTACACTTAAGAAAACGGGGGTTGCGTGAGTGATTGGGGGTTTTGCGAGATGCGCGAGTAACAGCGAATATCTTAACGCGGGGAATTGCACTAGACGTGCGCAAGCAGTAGAGATTAAATACTATATTTATGAGAAGTATTGGGCAGACAATCCTCTATGAATGCATTCCTTATCATCGACTCTAAACATCTATAGCTTGTGTTTTACTTGGGTTAGTGTCCGGTAAAGGCTTCCTAACACGTGCGCATGTTCCGTTCAAAGTTCATGTGCTACTAATCCTTCGAACTAGACTAAACAGCTGCGAATCCTGTCACAGTAGCAACTGCCTACCCTAACTCGTTACTCCTAATTGTCACGGTAAGTTTGCGGTTCAAGGCTTCCCCTACGCATGCAACTAGTTTAACATGCGACAAGCGAGCTACACAAGTAAGTTTGCGGTTCAAGGCTTCCCCTACTCATGCAACTAACTGTCTCAGTACGCACAGAATTAATACAAGTAAATAAACTATGCATTAAGCTCAAGTCTCAAAGGAATACATCACAGATTCATGCCCGACCAACACTAAGTGTTTAGCTAGACATGCTAGTGGTAAACATCATAAAATAATAAATAATAACTAATGAATCCAAGAAAACGGTAGCAAACAGTGCGTGCAGTGTCTTCTCTCGGCTGGCGCAGTCGGCTGGCGCAAATCTCCTCAATAAGTCCGTGTGTTTTCCAGTTCTGCCGCACAGTGCCTCCTTCGCGTCCTCTGGTGCCTCTGGAACAACAGTCTTTTTGAACTTTCTGAAACCCTAGACTTCCTCCCTTTGTATACTGCTCAGGAGGTTCATCTTTTGGCAACTTCCAAATCTGGTCACTGGGACTTTGCGCCTGGCGCACGGCATTGGTTGGCGCAATCGGGTAGCGCACCTCTGCTGTCTTTCGCCATTTCTTCTTTTGTTTGCGCCGCTAGCTCCACAGGCTGATCTTTCACTCCTAGAACGCTGCCTGACAGCGCGTATCCGACTTAAGGACTCGTTCTGACCTGATATACAAAAACATTGGAAACGAGTAATCTTGCTCATAAAATATTGCAAACAAGCATAGGGTTATGATCTAAATAATGTGTATAACTAGGCTCTATCAAACCCCCCACACTTGCCCCTTGTTCGTCCCGAACAAGTACTGAAACGCGGATACAATTACCTTTTCTGGAGACTAGCGCACAGCCTTGCATTCTAGCGCAAAATGCACAGTTGCTCAACTTGTGCTGCTCTATCACCTGCGCACAACTGCACTCAATAGTTCTAATATAATAATCCCGAAATTTCATTACCTCTCAGCCGGGATGAAGACTTTGGATGACTGGGAGATAGCTCTTCTTAGGCTCCTGGTTGTCAGCTCCCGCTCCGAAGATAGGTATATGGTTTCTTGCGCGAGCTTCTTCCAGTGCGTGATTCGTTCGCACACTTCCTGGGAACCTGAGCCTTTGATGATATCCTTGTGGTCTTGCGCACGCAGGTACTAAGTAGTGCGCATGCTGATTCTTTGTAACGCAAATCATCTGCTTCTGCTGGTATTTTTTCTTTTGTACAGCTTCCTTTCCAATTTGTTTCATTCCCAGAACAGTTCCAGTCTCAGCCTTCGGATAGCAGCTATGGAACTCGTTCCGCTCTCCCTCCTTGGTTTGTCTGCGCCGGTCAGCGCACGCGTTTACATCCGCGCCCGCTTTCCTTAGCTTGATTTCCAGAGAGAAGGTGGTCTGTTTTCCCACCTCGCCACGCTTTGGGTACTTTGCCTTTGGCATCTGCGTGACTGAGCGCGCTCTTTTGTCCCGAAGGTTGCGAAGCACCGGCCTCCACTAGCGCACTCGACCATATACCTCGCCTTCGAAGCACAAGCGACTAACCGCCTCTCTGGAGCATTTCTATCAACTCCACATCCCCTGTATATCCCAGCTAACAGGAGCAGAAAAAACGAAAAAATTATGCTAAAACAGTAGAGAACGGCGCACGCAATACGGATAGCGCAAAACAAGCTGGAGCGCATGCGCATCCTGCACCTTAGCGCACTACTGCTACTAATTCTCTTCAACTTAAACTAAGCTATACTAAAAATGCTCAAAACATGAAATGTAAGAGTAACGCCCCCCCCACACTTGAACAGAGACGTGTCCCCACGACTCAAGCTCAAGCTCATGGAGAGCGCACATGCATGCAATGCAAAAAGAACGAATATAAGAAAAAAACGTGTAAAAGTAAAAAACGTGTCGGGTTACCTCCCGACAAGTGCCTTTGTTTAACGTCGTTGGCTCGACTGTACCTCGTTACTTGCGTGAAAGTGTGCCAGCGACCTCCCCCACTCTTGCTCCTGAGTTGCCCCGCGCTTGTGCATGTGTTGCGTGCTCTTTGGTCCTGCGCAAAGGATCGAAAAGGTGGTCAGCATGGGTAATAGTATGTGATAAATCATAAGTAACGAGGTTAGGTAAAGAGGGAGAAAAAAGATGAGCGATAGTTTCCAGTTCTCCCTCTGGTGCATCTGGTGGCGGCTCTGGCGCAATGCTCATGCGCCATCCAGCCTGAATGCGCTTGGGAACTAGCTCGCCCTGCGCATCTGCAACCAAGTCGTCTATGCTGCCCATCGCGTGCACTGTGGCGTCTTCATGAGGGTGCTGCATTCCTTTGAATATGTCGAAGTAGATTTCTTTCCTATCAACCTCCATGGACAGCGTGCCCCTCCACACGTCTATCTTCGTGCGCGCGGTCATCAGAAAAGGTCTGCCCAGGAGGATCTGCGCACTGCTGGCGCTTGATTCACCCTCCATTTCCAGCACATAAAAATCTGCCGGGAACACCAGCTCTCCTACTCGGACGAGGACATCTTCTATCATGCCTGCAGGTTGTTTGCACGATCTATCTGCTAGCTGAATGGTGAGACCTGCAGGCTTTAGTGGTCCAAGGCGCAATGTCGCATATAGAGAATATGGTAATAAATTGATTGATGCGCCTAAATCGATCATGCAGTTGCTTACCGTGGTTTTACCTAAGGTGCAAGGGATAGTGAATGTACCTGGATCTCGGCACTTAGGTGGTACCTTTTGTTGCACGATTGCTGAGGCCTGCGCATTTAGCATTACCTGTGCGCATTCACCTTTCCTTCGCTTGTTTGTGCACAGCTCTTTTAAAAACTTCGCATACCTGGGAATCTGTCGAATAGCTTCTATGAGAGGTATGTTGATTTCCACCTTGCTGAACAGCTCATATAATTCCTTGTCCAGTGCTTCTTTTCTCGCCAGTGGTGCCTGCATAGGGAAAGGAGCAGGTATGTTAGTACAATTTTTGTCCTTGTTTGTCGAGTGAGACATACCTGGCGCTTTGCCCTGCTGGTTCGTGGTTGGCGCTTCTGATTGCGCCTCGGGCTCTGGTTGCGCACTCTGAGCTGCTGGATCTGGGACTTGCGCAACTGGTTGCGCGGGCGCCTGCGCGGTCTGCTCTGTTCCCACTGTGCGCCCAGTCCTCAGTGTTACTGCATTAACTCCTCCCTTAGGGTTCTGAATCACTTGCGAAGGCAGGTTGCCATCGCTCTTTTTCAGCTCATACACCGTGGTTGCAATTTGTGATAGATGCTTTTCTATGGATTCGAACCTCTTGTCATACTTTTCGTCATTCTTGCGCACTGTGTCTGCTAGCTGCCCCATGATGTCTTCCAAGGAACGCCTTGGTTGCTGATTGTTCTGCGCTGGTGCGTCTGTGCGGCGATGCGGTGGATTGTAGGGTGCAGCTTGTTGCGTCTGCTGTGGCGCGCGCTGATCAGTGGGCTGCCTCTGGAAATTGTTCTCTTCTCTCCATCTGAATCCATTTGCAGCAAGCCCAAAGCGCGGCTGATTCTGCCTCTGTGGTCCTCTGTTGTCCCATCCTCCAAGGGCATTTACATCTCCAGTTTCTTCAAAAAGTGTTGGGCATTCGTCTGTCTTGTGCTCAGTGGACCTGCAGAATTCACATACCTTTGGCGCAACTGGTTGTGCGCTCTGCGCACTCATCAGCTTCTGTAGCATGGCCTTCATTTCTTTGATCTCAGCGCTTGCCTCTACCTGATGCACAGAATGATTACGACTACTTTCAAGTGTCAATTGATGTCTTACCTGCCCAGCAGAATCTTCTATCAGCTGTCATGCATCCTCCGGGTACATGTTGCAAATGTCCCCTCCTGCGCATGCATTCAGTAGTCGCAGCTCCATGGGCAGCAGTCCATTCAGAAAGTTCTCTATCAGTACATTCTGGGGAAGCCCGTGATTGTAGCAGTTGGCTTCTAGCTCCCTGAAACGCTTGTAGTATTCTGACAGAGACTCCCCTGCGCCTTGCCTTGGCGCGGCCAATTCCCTTCTGAGCAGCGCAATCTTCGCTGCTGGATAAAATTTATCTAAGAATTTCTTCTGCAGCTGCTCCCATGTGTGGATTGATCCTGCGGGTAAATTCATTAGCCAGTGTCTGGCTGCATCACTTAGTGAGAATGGAAATGCCTTCATTTTTAGCGCTTCATCGCTTTCCCCTTCGGTCTTCATGTTTTCGCAAATGACCAGGAACTCTCGCACATGCTTGACTGGATTTTCATTGTTCATTCCGTGAAACTTGGGCATGTGACGGATTAGTGAGCTCCTCAGCTCAAAATGACCGTCTGGCGGAAGCACGATACACCAAGGTTGGTTGACAGTGATGGGGGCTGACATCTCACGCACTGTCCTGCGTCGCGCGACTGGTCGGATGGGTGGCGCATGGTATGGTTCAGCGGCCATCCTAGCTTCGACCTCGCGCTGCACTTCCTCTCTGAATAAGGCTGCGCGGTTATGTGCCCTTGCTTCCTCTGGGGTTCTGTCTCCCAGGTTATCTCCAACCACACTGTTATCCTCCATGTCCTGATCCAAACTCAAGAAACGAAATTAAATGGCAACGAAGTTGTTGCATCTGTCAGTGCGCAACTAGAATCTGCGCAGCGCAACTGTTTCAAGGTTGCGCAGGCTGATGTGATTGTGCGCTGTCAGAAACAACAACGAGAAAACAAAACAAAATGAAATAACTAGTTACTAAAATGAGAAATGTAAGCTAGCTAAAACTTAGCTGTGTTGCTCCCCGGCAACGGCGCCAAAATTTGATCGCGCGTCGTTGTGCGCATCAAATATAATTCCTTCCTCTCCCACTAGTACAGCGGTTAAGTAAGGGTCGATCTCCACAGGGAGCAAGCAGTGAGTCTTAGCCAGTAACCTACACTTAAGAAAACGGGGGTTGGGTGAGTGATTGGGGGTTTTGCGCGATGCGCGAGTAACAGCGAATATCGTAACGCGGGGAATTGCACTAGACGTGCGCAAGCAGTAAAGATTAAATACTATATTTATGAGAAGTATTGGGCAGACAATCCTCTATGAATGCATTCCTTATCATCGACTCTAAACATCTATAGCTTGTGTTTTACTTGGGTTAGTGTCCGGTAAAGGCTTCCTAACACGTGCGCATGTTCCGTTCAAAGTTCATGTGCTACTAATCCTTAGAACTAGACTAAACAGCTGCGAATCCTGTCACAGTAGCAACTGCCTACCCTAACTCGTTACTCCTAATTGTCACGGTAAGTTTGCGGTTCAAGGCTTCCCCTACGCATGCAACTAGTTTAACATGCGACAAGCGAGCTACACAAGTAAGTTTGCGGTTCAAGGCTTCCCCTACTCATGCAACTAACTGTCTCAGTACGCACAGAATTAATACAAGTAAATAAACTATGCATTAAGCTCAAGTCTCAAAGGAATACATCACAGATTCATGCCCGGCCAACACTAAGTGTTTAGCTAGACATGCTAGTGGTAAACATCATAAAATAGTAAATAATAACTAATGAATCCAAGAAAACGGTAGCAAACAGTGCGTGCAGTGTCTTCTCTCGGCTGGCGCAGTCGGCTGGCGCAAATCTCCTCAATAAGTCCGTGTGTTTTCCAGTTCTGCCGCACAGTGCCTCCTTCGCGTCCTCTGGTGCCTCTGGAACAACAGTCTTTTTGAACTTTCTGAAACCCTAGACTTCCTCCCTTTGTATACTGCTCAGGAGGTTCATCTTTTGGCAACTTCCAAATCTGGTCACTGGGACTTTGCGCCTGGCGCACGGCATTGGTTGGCGCAATCGGGTAGCGCACCTCTGCTGTCTTTCGCCATTTCTTCTTTTGTTTGCCCCGCTAGCTCCACAGGCTGATCTTTCACTCCTAGAACGCTGCCTGACAGCGCGTATCCGACTTAAGGACTCGTTCTGACCTGATATACAAAAACATTGGAAATGAGTAATCTTGCTCATAAAATATTGCAAACAAGCATAGGGTTATGATCTAAATAATGTGTATAACTAGGCTCTATCAGCGCAGTCGGCTAGCGCAGGTCCTCTCAGTGGCTCGTGTGTTTTTCAGTTCTGCTGCTCTCTCCTCCTTCGTTGTATATGTCGTGTGTTTTGTGGTATCTCTCAAACCCTAGCCTTCTTCTATTTATATACTGCTCAAGAGGCCCAACCTTGGCAACTTCCAAATCTGGTGGTGTCAGGATTTGGAAACACCACTATCTGCGCATGGCGCACGGCACACTGACTAGCGCAATCGGTTAGCGCATCGTAGCTAATTCTGCCAACTCCTATCTGTTTGCGCTGCTAGCTCCGCAGGCTGTATGATGCGCTCCTTAAAAGCTGCCTGTTAGCGCGTATCCGACTTAGGCCCTCGTTTTGCCCTGAAATACAAAAACACTGGAAATCAGTGATCTTGTACACAAAATAATGCAAACAAGCATAGGGTTAGGATCTAAATAGTGTGTATAAATAGGCTCCATCAGTTCTACAATGCGGGTTTTATTGGCCTACATTGTCTAACGACGCGTATGAATTTGTGAAGTCTTGTGACGCATGCCAACGCACGGGAAATATATCAAAGCCTGATGAGATGCCGCAGAAGGGAATTCTTGAGGTTGAAAGTTTTCATGTTTAGGGGATAGATTTCATGGGGCCGTTCTCATCATTGCCCGGGAACAAATATATCCTTGTCACGGTCGATTATGTCTCCAAATGGGTGGAGGCCGTCGCTGCTCCTTCATGTGATGCTAATGTGGTAAAGAAACTTTTCACCAAAGTAGTATTTCCAAGGTTCGGTGAGCCAAGCACAGTGATCAGTGATAATGGCTCGCACTTTAAGGAAAAATAGTTTGAGGCATTGCTCCGAAAAATGTTGTGTCTACCACAAGATAGTGACCCCGTATCACCCTCAAACCAGCGGCCAAGTCTAGGTATCTAATCCTCGAAATCAAGGCCATATTGAAGAAGACGGTTAGTAGCCCTCGCAAGGATTGGTCATCAAAGCTAGATGAAGCATTATGGTCTTACCAAACGGTGTTTAGGACACCAATCGGTATGTCCCGTACAGACTTGTGTACGGCAAACCTTGCCATCTCCCTGTGGAACTCGAGTACAAAGCCATGTGCGCTATAAAGAAACTGAACTTCGACTTGAAGTTAGCGGGGAAAAAGAGACTACTTCTGCTTCACGAGCTTGTGTTTGAGTGCACTTGAACTACCCTTTTGGTTTGGTTATCTAGAAGTTTTAAGTGTGGGTAATTCGTTTTGTAGAATCTGGTAAGTTTTGAAGAATTTCGTGTAGAGTGCAGCCCCGAAACACAATGAGACTTTGATTCGGACACTCTACACGAATCAACTCATTAAGGCTACCCCGAATTAAAAGTGATTCGGGCACGGTGGGTGAATTGGTAATTTTTGAAGAGTAAAAAAGAAAGAGATGAAAAATTAGAAGGCCTTTTTTTCCAAAAAAAACAAAAACAAAAACCCTAGATTATTTCTCTTGGAGGACTTGAAGAATTATCGGGGATTGGGAGAAGACATCGACAATTGGAGATTTTACATCATCCCTCTACTCAACCCCTACTAGTTTGTCTTCAGTTGGTGACCTATTTCAATTAAAAACTATGTCTTATATTGAACTCACCATGAGTGAGTAGTCCCATAGTAGTCAGGATCCTTATGGATCTCTTAGGTTAGATTGTAACGCAAAACATGCAATTTTATTATGAATGAGGTTTTGGATTGAAAATTCTCATGTTTTATCTTCATGTTAATTTTATGACACCAAGTGTTTGACGAAACGCATGAATGAGTATGATTTAATGAAACACCTAAGGATGGAATGAGAATTGAACTTAGGACGTTTAGAAGATCAAGCATGTTTATTTTAGATAGCGTTTGTGCACGATAGTAACATTCGCATTCTATTAGGCTAAGTATAGAGCAGACTAGAGTGAACTATCATTAGGGCGAGAGGTTGAGATTAGGAGACTTTTGTTCTACACGGTTCAATAGAGCGAGTGTTTGACAATTGTGTCCCTTAGGTATCATTCCCATTCTAGAGAAGGAGTGAGAGCTGAATCTAGAGTACATGATACTTTAGCCTAAAATTATCAATCAAATTACCTTGTGCATGTATTACTGTTTTGTGTTGCTAATCGCATGACCTAGGGGTGAAGTAGGATTCCGACTACATTTTCTGTATTGCTTTCTTTCAACTTAAATTCAAACTTGTCTTTAGTATTTACTAAAGATACTTCGCCTAAAGGAAACAACCCCAGTTTTTAACTTGAAGACTCGCATTAAGCATTACTAGCTAGCTTTAGACTAATCTAGGCTTTTCACCTAGGTGCGACCCAAGGTCACTCGGATTATAAGTATTGTTTGCGTACTGTGATTGGACTAATATTCTTACTACCACAATTATGACAACGTCAGCTCACAATATCATTTACCACAAACAGCAAGTCTCTAATTACATATGAAAGCACATGATTCAATGAATTACTATTACAAAGTTCTACAAGTTTTCAATGATCATGCTCAAGAAAGTCCCTATCATACTTAGACTAAAAAATTATCAACTCTTATAATAGATTACTCTAACATTTCAATATCATGCTTTTTGATAAAAAAAATTCAATACTCTTATGGCCAGTCAGCTTATGATGTCAAGAAGGATAGTTCACGGGCTTTTTAACTTTGATTTTGTTTTCAAGTCCACAAGTGCAATGCTTCTTTCTGTCAGGAAAGAGGAACTCGAACCCAACACATTCATATAAATGCATTGGTAAACAACTGAAATTTTACAGTGTCTTAGTTCGACAGATTTGTGAACAAGCAGTTGCTGCAGCACACTCTTGTTCACTCAGAAATTGTCTCAGCAAACAATGAACAAGGCACAAGTTTGTTCACCCAGTTCGGCCGACTGCCTACGTCTGGGGAGGACTATTCTCCAGTCCTCAATCCACTAACTCGAAGGTCTCCACGTATACACGGTTACAACTCACGCAACCCATGCTACTCAACCTTGTGTGGACCACTCAGCACAATCAGAACAAGCTCTGACTTGTGCCTGCACACCCTCTACAATATGCCAATCTAGAATAGCTACAGACTTCTCAAGACTCAGCCTATTCTAAATTACACTTGACACAGCAGGGTTGCTGTAGCAACTGCTGTAACACACAGCTGAAGCACAATTTGTCCGCGTCGCTCCAAAGCCTTCTGCCGAGCCGATCGAACGATTCCAAGAGCGCTGCACACTCTGGAATACTCCCCCTCACTCAGTGACCACCTGCCACTAGCGAGTACTGCCGCACGACACTCGACCGAGCCAACAACTCGTCAGTTCTTCCGCGGCCTCCCTTGATCAACCAACAAGCTCCGCAGCTCTGAATTGGCTTCCAGATCAAGCTCGAATCAGACTCTGCAAGTCCTGATTCCCTTCTGCCACAATCACCTCAGCTCTGCGCTCACGCTCTGCTCTCGGGTGATGATCGAAGAATTCGTCCGTCGCACACCAAAGATTGCTTTCTCTGAAATCTGTGTATGCACTCGTGTATCCCTCAGCTTTGATCAACCATTCTGCTCTAAACCCTTTCTCTTAAATAGTGCACCAGCTTTAAGCAATGTCCAGGTTTAGGCAATGTCCCAACAAGAACAATTATCTCCTAAAATCTAGGAGATTAGATTTCATTTTGATCCTCAACCCAAAACTCCTTCTCTTGCTAGGAAACCCACTGGAAAAAACTTGACAGCAATTTAGAAGTACCTCTGAACTGCTCCGCAGAGCTGCCAAGCTTTCTAACCCAGCCAAGGACACTGCTGCTATTTAGACAGTTGATACAGCCACTTGAACAAGCTCCTGCTGCAGCATCCCCTGCTGCAGCTGCTGCTAGTTCTCTTCTGCTGGCCTGCTTGATAACTTGAGCTGCAGCAACTCCTTGTTCACTTGTGCTGGTTTTGTCAAACACTGCCATACTCATTATCAACAACAAACTCAGTGCAATGACAATTCTAAGTTAATCATTCATTCACAAGGTTGCAATGAATATAACTCATTCACAAATGATGGTGGGATGCAACAAGTCTTAAATGTTGTATTTAGTGAAGAACTTACCTTCCTCGACTAAACTTATTTTCAAAATAATTGTTTTCTTTTTTTTCTCTTTTTTATTTCTTTTTGGGGTCACTTTTTCAACCTCTTTCGACTGTCCTCCTCAATTCGGTAGGACTCCATATTTAGGACTTAAACATATGGTGAGGGTGAGTGTGAGTGTGAATGAGAAAGAAAGATCATAAATGAAAAATTAGACCAAGGGGAGTCACGTTATATGCTCATGTCAGGATAGTAGTGTTGGTGGTTTGATTCTTTATAACCTTAAACATGCTTCTAATTTCAAGAGTTACTAGATAGGTAATTAATGAAATACATATGGCATGAAGAGAGTGTGAATGAGAAAGTAAGATCATAAATGAAAAACTTAGATCAAGGGCAGTCATGATATATGCTCATGTCACGCTAGTAGTGTTGGTGGTTTGATTCTTTATAATCCTAGACATACTTCTAGTTTCAATAGTTACTAGATAGGTAGTTGATGAAATAGGCATGGCATGAAGTGACCTAACTAAGCAAGACATCATCAAAATTCAACGAAAATTTAAGCAATCGTGGCAGAATCTTAGCTAACTCATGAGGCAAAGAGAACAAATTCAAGTGTAGTCATGACATGTGAGCATACACATGTGATCCTAAATCACGCAATGCTAAAAAAGAAACATAACTAAGTATAGAAATTGAAATATATACAAAGGAATACTAAACTATGTGTGATGCAAGTGACTACGTTCCAAGTCATCAACCGAAATTGCAACCCTAAGCATTTACATTGCAACCAAAATAAAGAGTAATGAGAAAAGAGTACCGTCTTGCGAGAAATTGATGTCATCAACCGAGTCCGTCACTTAAGGATCCAAAAAGTGAAGAACAATAAGAAAATAGACACATGTACAAAGGGTGCCTGGTTTAACATCTTGGCGAGATGGGACCGTCTTCATAGAGTGTAAAAATGTTAAGCTGGGTTGCCTTCATCAAGGCGGTCTTTCAGAACCGAGGGCTTTATTTTGACAATGTTATCCTTTCTGTTGTACTATTGGGTGGCTAATTGCAGGTCAAGGTTGGTCGATGCCGCATAGCAACAAAGCACCCGTACTTGGTGAGGCTGCTCTCTTGCGGGCATCACGACTTCTCCTTGGTCCACCATCATATGAAGTGCTGAATTTCCTACCAAGCTGCTAGTTTGATAGACTCTTTTACAATTTAAAGAGGCTCCTGCAAGAGGAGAATCAAAGAGCACACTAGGCAATTCAAAGATAATGGATAGGCTCAATTCATGTAAATTCAAGTTCCTGGTGTGTAATCCTTAACAAGGATACCATTTTATAAAAATTCAAGTTCAAGGTTCTTTGTTAGGCAAAGCAATTCTGAATCAATATGTGAGCAATGGAAAGTTGCTCAACTCAGGCAAGGTAAGATGCACACTATCTATTATGCAAGTAAAGTTCTAAACATAAAGTAAGATATGCAAAATCAATGTATAAAGGAATTAAGATTTATTCATCAAATGACTTGCTTTAAACGACATCATCAATCTTCTTCTACTCTTTTTTCTTTACGATGTCTTATAGCCATGGTTAAGCATAGCTAAATTCTTAGTTTTGCTTTGCAACAAAATCTTGAAACATTATAATTTAAATTTTGCTCTTATTTGTATCTCTATGCTTAAATGTATGGAGTTGAATTGCAAGATTTAGTGGTTATGTGAGTATAATGTTTTTATGCTATTCAAATTCTTATAATTAAAACTTTGTTGGAAACTGTCATAAAAGCCAAGCATTAACAACTAGGCTTAGAATTACCTTTGCTAGAAAATGAGTGTATATGAGAACTAAATATATTACTTTTGTTAGAGTATATTAAGAGTTATTTGAAAATGCAAGCTTAATGTCTTTGATAAACATTAATCAAAAAGGATAGTTTTAAATCAATTTGTGTCATTAATAGAACCACTCTTTCCTTTTGTCACTTGCCATCAACCACTCAAACCCCTCTTTTAACATTTCATTTCTTTATACTAAATCTAATGAAATCAATTCCCTAGGATCATCCTATAGGTGCCACTTCTCTAGTGTTTAGTTAGAGTAATTAACTTAATACGTATAACTACGCGTGCCACTTTCATCGTCAGATTTTATCGAATTATTAAATTTCCAGAAAAATATAGGTTTATATATGTTAAAATTTATTTGCACAAAATGGTACACATGGTTCCATATGACCATAATTTATTACTTGAATATTTTTAGAAGTGGCTGATTGAGGACTTAACATTGTTGAGTTTCAGACTTCCATTGGTGAGAGAGCTCTTTCTCTCAAGTAATTTTGTAACATGAAAATCTTCCTTTTCCATTTGTCAAAATTTAAAAATAGAAAGAGTATTTTGATGAACAAGCAAATTGTAAATGACCCTGAAATGGATTTATTTTAAAAAATTATAGAAATCTATGACAACTAGAGATTGCTGGTATTTCATCAAGGACATTTTTTTGAATAGCCCGAACCTCCATAGTAAAAATGGGTACCAAAAATCTCTTTATCTCTGAGTTTTACTGAAGAGTAGCAATTCATATTGGTGATCTTTTTCCTGTTTTTCAATTTTGCGGTCTTATAGTTAGGGTTCTCTTCTTCTTGACTGATTGTCAAATGATGAAACATAGCAGCTTTCCTATACACTGCTTTTGTAAATACTCCGTTTCCCATTTGCGTCGTTGTATGATGACCGTTGTTCCTTTTATTCACAATTTGTCCACCCCATGACACACTATATGCCTGTCTTGATAAATGTGGGAAGATTTGTCCAGGCCAGTATCCAACAAACTCGCCATTTATAACCAAATTCCAATTTTCTAATGTCTGAGATGTAATTGTCAAAAAATGTTCGAAGCTAGTGTAAAACTTACTATATCGAAAACTTATGTGTAAAACTTATGTAAGAAAAACTATATACTATTTTTTGCTAACCTTTTGTATCTTTATAAATAGGTCACGCCTTTCAACATCGTGTACTGAAGTGGGTGGTAAATAAGCACCAGGCACAATGTTCTGGCTAACTTGAATAAATCCCGGACATTCTAGATTGTAGCATCCATTCACATACCCATCAGGCTTATACAGAATATCAAGAGTAGTTTTAGTTAGTAATTTGGCAAAAAAGATGAAGTTAAGTAACCTAAATATTTAAATAACATATGAAAGAATTGGTAAACGAACCGTCCAAAATACAAATAAGTGGGTTTCATTATCTCCATATTTTTGTTGATTAACCTGCCAAATTTAAAATTTAACATCATCAGTTCACCATTTAGTAGCCATGTATCTTTATTTTTTTTTTCCCGTAAAATGTTTATGAATTAATGATTTAGTTTAGAGTTTACCATCCATCCTACTTCTATGGTATTTAATATGTGAGCTGGTCCAGCAGAAATCAAAGTTTGAGCTATACTTTCTTCATTATTTTCAATAATTGGCTTCCAGACATCCATCATGAACTGGGTTCCGTAATACCTTCCCTCCGGTACTGCCTCAAATACATACTTTTCGGAATAATGCAATCGAAAAGTAGAAAACTATAATTAATTTATATAAGATATAAAGAGATAAACATATAACCAAAGAGAAGACAATGATCGATAAATATTACCTCAGTAACCCCATTCGGATCTTCATTTGAGACATTTTTGCGATTTTTTCCTTTTTCGGTTTTCGTTATATGTTCTGAATTGATTTCCCCATATCTTCTTATGGGGATTGTTCCCTTAGGACATTCACCACTTTCACGCCATTTTTGATGTAATACAGGTGTTTTAGAAGTATTAGATTGAATGTTGATCAAATTTGATGGCCTCATCTGATAGATTTGATAAAATGAAATAATTAAAGAAATATTTTTTTAAAATAACATATATGAATCTAATGAAATACCACTTGAATTTTATGATCTTTGAGGAGCGGATGATTAAATGCAGGCTGCTGATAGATGTCGACGCAATGAATAACATCAAATTTACTCTGTCCTCAAATCAAATACAATATTGGTGAAACAAATACATCTGCAATGATACGAAAAATATGAAAAATTATGGTATTTGTAAAAAGTTTACATGTATAGTTTTAACTATCCCTTTGAGTGTGGACAATTCTTTTTCTTCAAAATTTAACTTAATGTTGAAAAAGCAAAGAAGAATGAAAATGAATAAAAATATGTTAGCCATGTTGGTGGATGAATTAGCGTACAAAGAAATTCCAACTGATTTTATATTAAAATTTAAGTAAATTAAATATTAAGAATTCCATAAAAATTAATTTGAAATAGAAGATTGATTCTCATAAAAATTAATTTGTGATGAAAACAATGAATATTAATCTTATGGTTAACATTAAATAGCATGTCAAAGAGTTTTTGAACTTATAAATTGCTGTATTAGTAATTTAAAATTGTTATATTGATAATGAATTTCTATTCTGTTTTTAAAGAAGTATTAGTCTACAAGTTAAAATAATCAAAAATAATGAAAATATAAATTGAAAAAGTCATAAAAGAATACTGATTCCTATAAAAATTAATTTGCGATGAAACAAATGACAATTAATTTTAGGTTTAACATTAAAAAGCATGACATGTCAAAGCGTTTTCCAACAATAGGTTTCTCTATTGGTAATTTAAATTTCTTTATTGATAATTAACTGCTAATATGATTTTAAAGATGTATTAGTTTACATGTTAAAATAATCACAAATTTCATTTCAGTTTAGTTTGATACAAATATCACAATACTAGTCGCATATCATAAATTGCGTAAACATATAATTATTCATAAATAATATATTTATTACTTATTTTACAAAGAAATAGTCACGATCAAGTATTTTTAACTGACTTCTTTAAGGGTTCGATTAGACCAGTTTAGTTAGGAACGGGACTATGAACTGATTTAATTATTTAAGTGAACCAGCCGAATATAACTAATGGTATTGAACCAGGAATTTATCTAAAATAATCCCTCGATAGTAATCATTATTTGCATATGAGTCCTTCTAGTTCATTGATTTTACTATTTTCCGAAATATGTTTTTGTTTAAAGGTTATTACTTCCTTTTCCAAGTAGGTGGCAAATAACACGGTTGTTAGCCATTTATTATCTTTCTAATCCAAATAAGTGAGTTGTTAGCCGTTATGTGTTTTTATTCCTTTGCAGAAGAGTGTCCATTCAATATTTTACGATGCCCTCTGATAGAGCCTATTTATACGCATTATTTAGATCATAACCCTATGCTTGTTTGCATTATTTTGTGTACAAGATTACTGGTTTCCAGTGTTTTTGTATTGCAGGGCAAACCAAGGGCTTAAGTCGGATACGCGCTAACAGGCAGCGTTTAGGACGCACATCACACAAGCCTGCGGAGCTAGCGGCGCAAACAGAAGAATTGGCAGAGTTGACCACGGTGCGCTAACCGATTGCGCTAAGCAAGATGCCATGCGCAGATGATGGTGTTTCCAAATCCTGACACAACCAGATTTGGAAGTTGCCAAGGTTGAGCCTCTTGAGCAGTATATAAAGAGGAGAAGGCTAGGGTTTGAGACACACATCAGAGGATCATCACATCATAATTCAGAGAGAGAGCGGCAAAACTGGAAAACACACGAGCTTGCTGAGAGGACCTGCGCTAGCCGACTGCACCAGCCAAGACTGCAACCTGCACGCACTATTTGCTATTGTTTTCTTGGTCACTTTAGACATTATTTACTGTTTCTATGATGTTTACCACTAGCATGTCTAGCTAAACGCTTGGTATTGGTTGGGCATGAATCTATGAGTATTTCCTTTGAGACTTGTGCTTAATGCATAGCTTGCTTGCTTATATTAATTCTGTGCACATTGTTGGCAGCTAGTTGCATGAGTAGGGGAAGCCTTGAACCGCAATCTTACTCTTGTTACTCGTTGTTGTATGTTAAACTAGTTGAATAGCCTGACGGTGCCAACTAGGAGTAACGCGCTAGGATAAGCAATTGCTACCTTGATCGGATTCGTAGTTGTTTAGTCTAGTTCAAGAATTAATAGCTCATGAACTTTGATCGAAACATGCGCATATGTTAGGAAGCCTTGATCGGACACTAACTTAAGTGAAATCAAACTATAGATATTTAGAGTCAATGATAAGGAATGCGCTCATAGAGGATTGTCTGCTTAATACTTCTCATAGTCATAGTATTTAATCTCTACTGCCTGCGCACGTCTGGTGCAAGTTCTGCGTTAGCTACTGTTTACTTGCGCATTGCGAAACCCAATCATTCACCCCCCCCCCCCCCCATTTTCGTAAGTGTAGGTCACTGGTTAAAACTGAACTGCTTGCTCCCTGTGGAGATCGACCCTTACTTAACCGCTGTACTAGTGGAAGAGGAAGGATTAATTTGACGCGTACAACGACGCGCGATCACCCTCCAACTTTTGTCATTCTTTTTGGTGCCCCTGTTAGTCATTGCCGGTGACTTGCATCAACAAGTTGCTATAGCAACCTCTGGGTCACTTTGCGGAATTTCTTTGCTTCGACTGAACCTGAAAGACTCAGCAACTTTGGTTACACAGTTTGAAAACTGTCTACGTCTGAGGAGGACTTCTCTCGGTCCTCAAGATTTCAATATCTCGGCTCAAGTACAATGGATTCTAAAACTTAGCTAATTCTATTTTAACCTCTACATGCTCATTCTATCACACAGACTAGCTAAACAGTATAATCAAACTGACATGCTCATGCTGTCTACACATTCCAGTAATAGATAGCTACAACTCTGATCACCTAGACTTAGCCTATACTAATACATTGTGTAACAGGAAGATGCTATAGTAACTTACTCTGTCAGGTTGCTGTAACTTGTATCCACGACTGTCCTCGCACTCCCGATTGAGCAGTCGGACCTCCACGAGTTCTCCTGACTCTGGCGATGCTCCCTCTTGATCATTGACCTCCTGTCACTATCTGGGAACTCTGCTTTGATCTCCGACAGTCACGATAGCTCCCCTCTGCGACTATGCTCCAAAGCAAGTACTTGATCGTTTAACGAGACTACCCTCCAGTTCAAGTTCTTAGATCAAGCTTTGATCAAACCTCTCTAGTTTCGACCTTCTCTACCCTCAAGCACCCACAACTCTGTGTTCTAGCCTTTAGCTTCCCGCTATGTGCTTATGCATATCTCTCTATAGTTCTGTGTCGCTGTGTTGCATGTGCTGCACTCCCATATATAGCCGCAGCACAGAACAAGCATAGGAATACTAATTCCCTTAGGATTCGCAAAACTTCCCAATAAACATTGCACATTGGATCTTCTTTTAGATTCTTGCAGTTTGTTGAGATTTGATTTCCTAAAACAATTTAGAACCTTATCTTCTTCATTCTCTTTCCATCGCTTGATGAAGACTTCTAATCAACTGTGATTGATTGGAAGACTCCCTTACTTGTTGCGCTGCCGACATCAACTCTTTGGACACTCTCCGTGCTGCTCTATGTTGATCGGCTACGTTGCTCTAGCTTTGAGTCTTCATGGTATGCTATAGCAACTTCTAGTGATTGACTTCAGACAGCAGCTTGCTCAGCTTCTATTGCAACCGGATGCTATAGCATCTTCTTGCAGTCTTTTTGTCAGCTTCAGAAACTTGCTACTGCTTCTATCTTCAAGGGATGCTATAGCAATTTTAGTTATGTCAGGTTATCATAAGGTTTGTTGCTGTAGTTTTTTCAAAATGGCAGGGGGAGATTGATGAGATATGGCATTCTTGACAAAACAACACAAGATTTTGCTATAGCACTCCCCGAAGATTTGGAGCTGAAGCACAATCTGAAGACCGACTAAACAACAACAAGTTATAACAACAAAGAACCAGAATCTGCTACAGCACTTTGTGGACCACTAAAGCTAAGGCAAACTGGGCAACAGACAACAGACAGAATCTGCTAGAGCAAATCGTGTTGATCTAAAGCTAGAGCAGCATGGGAGACTGTCCTTAAGATGCACGGAGAATGTCCAGAGAGGTGCGGCCTACATCGCAGAGGCTCAGGGTGCTCCGCAAACGTCATCAAGTGATATGCGGTTGTCAGCACGCGAACAGAAGAGTTACAAAATGATAAGGTTGCTATATTCGGATTTAGGCAACCTTATCTCAACAACTTTCCAAGAATCTAGGAGAAGATTCAGATAATGTTATGCTGCACTTCGGATCCTAAGACAACGAGCCGTCATTGATGATTGAAGAAGCTATAAGAGGAAGGCAGAGGTAGTTCCTTGAAATAGAGAAGAAGAAATCACAGCAGAGAATACACACAATTAGACTTCATAGTAGAAGTCTGACAGAGTTGTGTGGTGCGCTGAAGAGATCAGAACTTGGTTTGTTAGGTCTAGTGTTGATCCAATGAATTCAACTAGAGCGTGGCTCATTGAAGGATCAAACAGAAGCTTCGGAGAGCAATTACGGACAGACCTGTCGTAGGCTGTGGGAGAGCTGAACATCTCTCTTTGATATTGTCAGGTGGGCATATTGATCAAGGGAGAGCAATATCTGAATTGGAAGAATTTAGAGAGAGAGTCTGACGACGCAGTGGTTCCTAAATAAGTTATCGACTTAAGTTACAGCAACTCTGGTACAGAGTGTACTTTAGCATTCCGTCTACTACACATTGTAATAGGGTAGGCTAAGTCTGCGTGTCAGGTCTGTACCTATTTGATCCGCGCGTCGTCGTGCGCGTCAAATTAATTCCTTCCTCTTCCACTTAGTACAGCGGTTAAGTCGGGGTCGAATCCACAAGGAAGCAGTAGATTAGCTTTAACTAGTATCCTGCACTTACGAAAACTGGGGGTGTGAGTGATTGGGGTTGCGCAACGCGCGAGTAAACAGTAGTAAACGCAGGAATTGCACTAGACGTGCGCAGGCAGTAAAGATTAAGTACTATGACGATGAGAAGTATCGGCGCAGACAATCCTCTATGAGTGTATTCCTTATCATCGACTCTAAATGTCTATAGCTCGGGTTGCTAATGTTAGTGTCCGATCAAGGCTTCCTAATATGTGCGCATGTTCCGATCAAAGTTCATGAGCTATGGTTGTATGATGATATAACCCTAACCTTCTTCTCTTCTTTATATACTGCTCAGAGGCTCATTCTTGGCAACTTCCAAATCTGGTGGTGTCAGGATTTGGAATCACCACCATCTGCGCATGGCGCACGGCATCTTGGTTAGCGCAAACGGTTAGCGCACCATGGTCGACTCTGCCAATTCTTCTGTTTGCGCCGCTAGCTCCGCAGGCTGTGTGATGCGCGTCCTAAACGCTGCCTGTTAGCGCGTATCCGACTTAGGCCCTCGTTTTGCCCTGAAATACAAAAACACTGGAAACCAGTAATCTTGTACATAAAATAATGCAAACAAGCATAGGGTTAGGATCTAAATAATGTGTATAAATAGGCTCTATCAAACCCCCCACACTTGCCCCTTGTTCGTCCCGAACAAGCACTCAAGCATGGATACCATTACCTTTCTGGAGTCTAGCGCACAGTCTTGCACTCTGGCGCGATCTACATTACTGATCACCTTGTGCTGCTCTACCACCTGCCCGCATCTGCCTTCAGCAGTTCTAATATAATGATTTCACAATTCATTACCTCTCAGCTAGGATGAAGATCATTTCGGATGGCTGGGAGATAGCTCTTCATAGGCTCCAGGTTGTCAGCTCTCACTTCGAGGATGGGTATATGGTTGATAACGCAAGCTTCTTCCCGTGCGTGATTCTTCCGCGCACTTCCCGGGAACCTGAGCCTTTTTGATGATTTTTTCTTTTTCGTAAACTTGCGCACGCTGGTACTCAGTAGTGCGCATGCTGATTCTTTAGCGCATATCATCTGCTGGTATTTTTTCTTTTGTACAACTTTCTCTGCAATTTCTTACGTTCCCAGAACGGTTCCAGTCTCGGCCTTCGGATAGCAGCTATGGAACAACGCTCCGCTCTCCCTCCTTGGTCTGTCTGCGCAGGTCAGCGCACGCGTTTACACCCGCGCCCGCCTTCCTTAGCTCGACTTCCAGAGGGAAGGTGGTCTGTTTTCCCACCTCGCCACGCTTTGGGTAATCGCCTCCGGCATCTGCGTGACTGAGCGCGCTCTCTTGTTCCGAAGTTCGCGAAGCACAAGCCTCCACTAGCGCTTTCGACCATATACCTCACCTCCGAAGCTCGAACGACTAACCGCCTCTCTAGAGCGTTTCTGTCAACTCCACATCCCCTGTATATCCCAACTAACAGGAGAAGAAAAATGAAAAAAATATACTAAAACAGTTGATAGCAGCGCACGCAATAATGGATAGCGCAAAACAAGCTGACAGTGTGCGCAGCCCGCACACAAGCGCACTACTGCTACTGTTTTCTTCAACTAATCTAAGCTACACTATAAACCTCAAAAATACGTGAAATGTAAAGGTAAAGGTAGCGCTCCCCCCCACACTTAAACAGAGACGTGTCCCCACGACTCAAGCTCAAGCGCACGGAGAACGCGCACATGCATGCAATCAAAACAAAGAACATAAAAACTAAAAATATATAGTCAAAGCAGCGCAATTTAGCAAAGGGTCACAAACTATTTAGCACAAAAGTTCAGCACAAAT
This sequence comes from Umbilicus rupestris, assembly GCA_963678935.1. Lineage (NCBI taxonomy): Eukaryota > Viridiplantae > Streptophyta > Magnoliopsida > Saxifragales > Crassulaceae > Umbilicus > Umbilicus rupestris. The sequence goes on from OY787624.1 coordinate 7,709,853, forward strand.
AGAGCAACATAATATCGAATAATGTTCAACATACAAAGAGAATAGACACCACCCGAAAGAAATAATGCGCCCCCTCTGCAGCTCTAGATGTCCTCTGAGCTGGACGCAGCCACTAAACCATGCACCACCTCCTCTGAAGAATCCGTCACATATTCGGTGCAGGAGGAAGGCTGTACAACAGAAAGGGCGGCAGGCTGCGCCACGAAGTCGTCCTCTGAGATGGGGTCCCAAAGCGAGTCTGAGCTGGTGCTAATGATGGGTTCGGCATCAGGGGACCTCGGAATGGACGGCTGGGCAGGGGAAGGTGCAGGTGCTGGTACTTGTTCTGGTTCGGGGGTGGGCTCTGTTTCTGTGGCTGCTGGGGCTGGCTCTGGTGCTGGGGCTGGCTCTGGTGCTGAGGCTGGGGTTAGAGAGGGCTCTGCTGGATGCACACTAGGGGCTGAGTAAGAGGGCTGGCTGGCTAGCGCGGCTCGCTGGGGGAACCTGGAGGTGGCCGGTGCAGGCTGAGGAAAGGGGGAATCGCGTCTCCAAATCTCCACCCTGATGGTGGGTTCATGCTCAAGTCCGCCCCCTCTGGCGCTAAATACTCGAGCACGCGCATGACGTTGAACATCATGCGCTGCTCTGCTGATGCTTCCTCAGGCGCCTCCTCAGCCTCGGTCCTCGGGCGCTTCCTTTGTGCACGCTGGGGAGAATCCTCGATGGAAATGGTAACTGGCTCCCCCTGCGGTGCACGGGCCCTCCGATGCGCTCCAGTCTGCGCGCGGGTCCTTGCGCGCCTGACTGAAGGCACAACTGGCTCTGGGGCCTCGTCCTCCTCCATCCCCTGCGCAGCCTCTGCTGCTTGCACGCTGCTCTCCGCTCTTGGCCGCGGCACTCTGGTCGGCTGCACGCGGTAGCACCACTCCAATGTGCCATCCTCTTTCACGGCTATCGCCCTTATCTGCAGCATGTGGGCGCGGTCCAGGGGAACAGCCGGCACCCTTGTGTGCTCGGGCACCTCATGCTCTCCATGCAACGCACGCAGCAGGTGCGTAATTATCCCTCCGCAAGTCAGCGGCCACTTGGTGCTGACTCGGCTCCAGTGGATTACCATGTTCAGGACAAAAAGCACCCTCTTCCCATAATAAAACCCCTTCAAAATCTCCATATCCAGCAAGCTGATCTTCGGCGCACCATTAAAACGCCCAATAATCGCATAGGCGACCAAGCGCCACAAGTAGAACATCCACGGGTCACGCAGCTCTCGTCCCCTGCTGCGCCCCGCGGCAAAAACTAGCCCGGTCGCCATCTCGCGCCACGCCTCCTGATTCGTGTGCGCGTCCATGTCAGCTTCTCGCACCTTAGCGCACCTCAGTGTGCGCTTCAGCTTCTTAGCCGAGGCAATGTACCCCACCCCTCGGTGCCGGTACCTTATCTCCATCTCACCTGGTTCTAACGATGCCAGGAACTCGCAGGTGTCCTCCCTGTCTGCTGCGCTGTTGATCTCCAACAGCGCCTCCCAGCCTGCCAGCGCGAGCCTCTCCAAGATGAGGTCCTCCATACCGACCTCCCACAGGAACTCCCTGCTGATGTACGGAGTCCTGTACATCTCAAGCCTTAGGAAGGCCGTATACTTGCTGGCGAAGTGCGCTGGGGTAGCTTGGTCCTCAGCAGGCTGCATCGTGGCTGGGTCTCTCTGGTCAACTCCGGTCAACACTCTCTAAAGCTCAGAAAATCAAAACTCCTCCAAATGCCCTGAAACGGTCACCAATTGGGCGCCTACTCCCCGCCTACAAAACCCACTAACCAAACCTCCAATCGGTGCATGCTAGCTTGGTGCGATTTCAAACCTAGGTTACCCCTCTTCTCGCACAAACCCTAATGCAATCGGCTCAAATCGGGGGGGGGGGGGAAGGTTACCTGGAGGGTGGTCGACGGAGGAATGCGCTTGATCTAGGTTCAGGTTGCAAACGCTCAAATCGGCGCTCCTTTCCGGCCTCGTCTAGGTTCAGGTTGCAAACGCGCAATGCCCAATATGCTTTGTGCTCTAACTCCACTGGCAGGTGGCATGCTTTTCCGTAAACCAACCGAAACGGTGAAGTCCCAATTGGCGTCTTATGCGCAGTGCGGTATGCCCACAACGCGTCGTCAAGGCGCTGGCTCCAATCTTTGCGCGATGGTCTCACAGTCTTCTCCAGGATGCGCTTGATCTCTCTGTTGGAAACCTCGGCCTGTCCATTCGTCTGAGGATGGTAAGCGGTGGACGTCTTGTGGCGCACTCCATAATGCTTGAAGACTTGTGCCACAATCCTGTTGCAAAAGTGCGTCCCCTGGTCGTTAATGATCGCCTTAGGTACCCCGTACCTGCAAAAGATGTTAGTTCTCAAAAAATCAGCGACCGTCTTACCATCATCCTTTCTTGTGGCCTTGGCCTCAACCCATTTGGAGACATAATCCACCGCAACCAATATATATTCATAGCCGGCAGATGGGGGAAATGGCCCCATGAAGTCAATTCCCCATATATCGAACACTTCATCCACTAGAATCGGCGTCTGCGGCATCTCGTTGCGCGTTGATATGCTCCCTGTGCGCTGGCACCTGTCACAGTTCTTGCAGTAGTCATATGCGTCTTTAAACAGGTGCGGCCAATAAAATCCACAGTCCAGGATCTTTCTGCTGGTGCGCTTTGGACCGAAGTGTCCTCCACATGCGTGCGCATGACAAAACATCAAAACAGAGTTAATTTCATGGTCAGGCACGCAGCGCCTTAAAATCTGATCAGGCCCTATTCTGAGCATATATGGATCATCCCAAAGGTAATGCTTGGACTCATGTTTCAATCTCATGCACTGGGTTTTATTGAAATGAGGAGGAAACGTACCTGTGACCAGGTAATTCGCAATGTGTGCATACCATGGTACCTTACCTGTCAGCGCCATCAGATGCTCGTCAGGAAATGTCTCCGTGATCTGCCCTGGTGATTGCGCGTCGTTGTGCGTGTCAAATTAATTCCTTCCTCTTCCACTAGTACAGCGGTTAAGTAAGGGTCGATCTCCACAGGGAGCAAGTAGTTCAGTTCTAGCCAGTGACCTACACTTATGAAGATTGGGGGGTGAGTGATTGGGTTGCGCAGTGCGCAAGTAAACAGTCGTAAAACGCAGGGAAATGCACTAGACGTGCGCAGGCAATAGAGATTAAATACTATGACTATGAGAAGTATCGGCGCAGACAATCCTCTATGAGTGCATTCCTTATCATCGACTCTAAATGTCTATAGCTTGATTTTACTTAAGTTAGTGTCCGGTCAAGGCTTCCTAACATGTGCGCATGTTCCGATCAAAGTTCACGTGCTATTAATTCTTGCACTAGACCTAAACAACTACGAATCCGATCAAGGTAGTAATTGCCTATCCTAGCGCGTTACTCCTAGTTGGCACCGTCAGGATATTCAGCTAGTTTAACAGACAACAACAAGCGACAAGAGTAAGATTGCGGTTCAAGGCTTCCCCTACTCATGCAACAAGCTGCCAGTAATGTGCACAAAATTAATATAAGCAAGCAAGCTATGCATTAAGCGCAAGTCTCAAAGGAAATACTCATAGATTCATGTCCAACCGATACTAAGCGTTTAGCTAGACATGCTAGTGATAAACATCATAGAATAGTAAAATAAAGTCTAATGTATCTGAGAAACAAGTAGCAAACAGTGCGTGCAGTATGTCTCTCAGCTGGCGCGAGTCCTCTCAATGAGTCCGTGTGTTTTCCAGTTTGCCGCTCTCTCGCTCTCTGATGGGGTGTTGCCTCTCTGTGTGTCTCTCTCTGATTATTGTCGTCTCTTTTAAACCCTAGACCTCCTCCCCTTTATATACTGCTCGGGAGGTCCATCCTTGGCAACTTCCAAATCTGGTCATGTCAGGATTAGGAAATACTGGACTCTGCGCCTGGCGCACGGCGTGTGTGTAGCGCAACTCTGCTGTGTCTCGCCATTTCTTCTGTTTGCGCCGCTAGCTCCGCAGGCTGTGTGCTGTGCGTCCTAAACGCTGCCTGTTAGCGCGTATCCGGCTTAGGCCCTCGTTGTGCCCTGAAATACAAAAACACTGGAAACCAGTAATCTTGTACACAAAATAATGCAAACAAGCATAGGGTTATGATCTAAATAATGCGTATAAATAGGCTCTATCACCTGGCTCCTCCTCTTTCACGATCCTGCTCAGGTGGTCAGCAACTGTATTCTCCGTGCCCTTCTTATCCTTAATTTCCAAGTCAAATTCCTGAAGTAGGAGCACCCAGCGCATCAGGCGCGGCTTAGTTTCCTTCTTGGACATTAGGTAGCGGATAGCTGCGTGGTCTGTGTATATGGTGACCCTAGCGCCTAGAACATATGCACGGAACTTCTCCAGCGCAAACACAATTGCCAGAATCTCCTTCTCTGTGGTGGTGTAGTTCCTCTGCGCAGTGTCCAGTGTGCGCGATGCATAATAAATGGCGTGCGGCTTCTTGTCCACTCGCTGCCCCAGGACTGCACCTACTGCATAATCGCTTGTGTCGCACATCAGTTCAAATGGTAGGCTCTAGTCTGGCGCGCGCATTACTGGCACACTTGTCAGCGCCTCTTTCAGCTTATCAAAGGCGGCCTTTTGCAAGAGGTTAGACAGGGGTATACAAATTTTAGAGAAATCTTTTATGAAGCGCCTGTAAAACCCGGCATGCCCAAGGAATGATTTCACATTGCGCACGTTAGTGGCATAAGGTAGATTAGAAATAAGATCAATTTTAGCTTTATCTACCTTGATCCCCTCATGCGAGATAATATGTCCTAGTACTACACCATGTGATACCATGAAATGACATTTTTCATAATTAAGCACTAGGTTTTTTGATATGCAGCGCGCTAAGACCTTATCAAGATGTGTTAAGCATGCATCAAAGGTACCTCCGTATACTGTGAAATCATCCATGAACACTTCTATGCATATACCAATCATATCAGAAAAAATGCTCATGACTAGACGTTGGAACGTACCTCGCGCGTTACACAGCCCAAATGACATGCGCCGAAACGCAAACGTACCGAACGGGCAGGTGAACGTGGTCTTCTCTTGATCCTCCGCAGCTATGGATATCTGATTGTACCCTGAATATCCGTCCAAGAAGCAAAAGTAGGGCTTTCCCGCTAATCGATCTAGCATCTGGTCTATAAAGGGTAGCGGGAAATGGTCCTTGCGCGTGACTGCGTTAAGCTTCCTGTAGTCGATGCACATGCGCCATCCAGTTTGTATGCGCTTGGGAACTAGCTCGCCCTGCGCATTCTCTTCTACTGTGATTCCCCCTTTCTTTGGCACAACGTGCACTGGACTGACCCATTTGCTGTCTGAGATCGGGTAAATGACTCCTGCGTCGAGCAACTTTAGAATCTCCTTCTGCACTACCTCCATCATATTCGGGTTTAATTTGCGCTGAGCCTCCTGGAGGGTTTGGCACCATCTTCCAATAGAATTCTATGCATGCATACGTCTGGGCTCACTCCACGCAGATCGGCAAGTGTCCATCCTATAGCGCGCTGGTTCCTGCGCAGCACCTGCCGTAATTGCGCCTTCTGCTCCTCTTCTAATCCTTTCTTTATGATCACTGGCAGGGTGTCCTCGTTTCCCAAGAATATGTACTTGAGGTGTTCTGGGAGTTGCTTCAGCTCGACCTTGGGTGCCTGTTTAATAGAGGGCAGGATTTTATTGGCAGTGCAAACATGAACTATATTGTGTACCTGTCTGGGTTCTGGTTCAGCACTGCTCAGCTCGTCCTCCTGCTCCTCCAACTCTGCTTGTGCCAGTGTTATAGGTTCGTCTATTGCGCTTGCGCATTGCGCATCTGCGACCAAGTCATCTATGCAGTCCATTGCGTGCATTGTGGCGTCTTCATGAGGGTGCTGCATGCCTTTGAATATGTTGAAATGAATTTCTTCGCCATCAACCTCCATGGAGAGCGTGCCCCTCCACACGTCTATCTTTGTGCGTGCGGTCATCAGAAAAGGTCTGCCCAGTAGGATATGCGCACTGCTGGTGCTCGATTCACCCTCCATTTCTAGCACATAGAAATCTGCTGGGAACACCAGCTCTCCTACTCGCACAAGAACATCCTCTATCATGCCCGCAGGTTGTTTGCACGACCGATCTGCTAGCTGAATGGTGAGACCTGCAGGATTTAGTGGTCCAAGGCGCAACGTCGCATATAGGGAATAGGGTAGCAAATTTATGGATGCGCCTAAATCAATCATGCAATTGCTCACTGTGGTCTTACCTAAAGTGCATGGGATGGTGAACGTACCTGGGTCTCGGCACTTAGGTGGTACCTTATGTTGCACGATGGCTGAGGCCTGCGCATTTAGCATTACCTGTCCGCACTCGCCTTTCCTTCGCTTGTTTGTGCACAGCTCCTTTAAAAACTTGGCGTACCTAGGGATCTGCCGAACTGCTTCAATAAGAGGGATGTTTATTTCCACCTTACTAAATAATTCGTAGAGCTCCTTATCCAGCGCTGCCTTCCTAGCCGATGGTGCCTGCACAGGGAAAGGTGCAGGTATGTTAGTACGATTCGTGCCCTTGTCTTTTAATTGTGTTATACCTGGCGCTTCGCCCTGCTGGCTTGTGGCTGGCACTTCTGGTTGCGCGTTTGGCTCCGGTGGATCCGGGACTTGAGCAGCTGGTTGCGCAGGCGCCTTTGCGGTCTGCTTTGTTCGTATCGTGCGCCCAGTCCTCAGGGTCATTGCATTGACTCCTCCTTTGGGGTTCTGAATCACTTGTGAAGGCAGGTTGCCATCGCTCTTCTTTAGCTCATACACCGTGGTAGCGATCTGTGATAGCTGCTTTTCAATGGACTCGAACCGCTTGTCATACTTCTCGCCATTTTTGCGCACTGTATCTGCTAGCTGCCCCACGATATCTTCCAAAGATCGCCTAGGCTGCTGGTTATTATGCGCGGGTGCGTCAGTGCGGCGATGCGGTGGATTGTAGGGCGCAGCTTGTTGCGTCTGCTGTGGCGCGCGCTGATCCGTGGACTGCCTCTGGGATAACAGATGGAAATTCCATTTGAACCCATTTGCGGCTAGTCCAAAACGCGGCTGATTCTGTCTCTGTGGCCCTCTGTTATCCCATCCTCCAAGAGCATTGACGTCTCCAGATTCCTCAAAAAGCGTGGGACATGCATCGGTTTTGTGCTCGGTGGAATTGCAGAATTCGCATACCTTTGGCGCAACTAGTTGTGCGCTTTGCGCACTCATCAACTTCTGCAGCATGGCCTTCATTTCCTTGATCTCAGCGTTTGTTTCTACCTGATGCAAAGAGCGAGCAGGGCTATTTTCAAGTGTTAGCTAATGTCTTACCTGCCCAGCAGAGTCTTCTATCAGCTGCCACGCGTCTTCTGGGTACATGTTGCAAATGTTGCCTCCTGCGCATGCGTTCAATAGTCTCAGCTCCATGGGCAGCAATCCATTTAGAAAGTTCTCTATCAGCACATTCTGGGGTAGGCCGTGATTGTAGCAGTTGGCCTCCAGCTCCCTGAAACGCTCGTAATACTCTGACAGCGATTCTCCTGCGCTCTGCCTAGGTGCGGCCAGCTCCCTCCTGAGTAGCGCGATCTTTGCTGCGGGATAAAATTTGTCCAGGATTTTCTTCTGTAGCTGCTCCCATGTGTGAATTGATCCTGCTGGTAAGTTCATTAGCCAATGCCTGGCCGTATCAAACAGTGAAAATGGGAACGCTTTCATCTTCAGCGCTTCATCGCTTTCCCCTTCAGTCTTCATGTTCTCGCAAATGACTAGGAACTCTCGCACATGCTTGACTGGATTTTCATTGTTCATCCCGTGAAACTTGGGCATGTGATGAATGAGCGAGCTCCTTAGTTCAAAATGTCCGTCTGGTGGAAGCACGATGCACCATGGCTGGTTAACTGTGAGTGGGGCTGACATCTCGCGCACTGTTCTGCGTCGCGCAGCTTGTCGCGCGGGTGGCGCATTATATACTTCAGCGGCCATCCTTGCTTCAACCTCGCGCTGCACTTCCTCCCTGAACAGTGCGCGGTTATGTGCTCTTGCTTCTTCCGGGGTTCTGTCCCCTAAGTTGTCCCCAACGACACTGTTATCCTCCATGACCTGTTCTAAATCTCAAAGAAAAGGAAATTAAAAGATAACTAAGCTATTGCGTCTGTCAGTGCGCAACTAGAATCTGTGCAGCGCAACTGTTTCAAGGTTGCGCAGGCCAATGGTGATTGCGCGCTGTCAGAAACAACAACGAAAATAAAACAAACCGAAATAACTAACTATCAAAAGAAATCCTAAGCTGGTTAAAGCTTATCTGTATTGCTTCCCCGGCAATGGCGCCAAAATTTGATCCACGCGTCGTCGTGCGCGTCAAATTAATTCCTTCCTCTTCCACTTAGTACAGCAGTTAAGTCGGGGTCGAATCCACAAGGAAGCAGTAGATTAGCTTTAACTAGTATCCTGCACTTACGAAAACTGGGGGTGTGAGTGATTGGGGTTGCGCAACGCGCGAGTAAACAGTAGTAAACGCAGGAATTGCACTAGACGTGCGCAGGCAGTAGAGATTAAGTACTATGACAATGAGAAGTATCGGCGCACACAATCCTTTATGAGTGTATTCCTTATCATCGACTCTAAATGTCTATAGCTCGGGTTGCTAATGTTAGTGTCCGATCAAGGCTTCCTAACATGTGCGCATGTTCCGATCAAAGTTCATGAGCTATTAATTCTTAAAACTAGTCTAAACAGCTGCGAATCCTGTCACAGTAGCAACTGATTACCCTAGCGCGTTACTCCTAGTTGGTACCGTCAGGCTATTCAACTAGTTTAACATACAACAACAAGCAACAAGAGTAAGATTGCGGTTCAAGGCTTCCCCTACTCATGTAACTAGCTGCCAACAATGTGCACAGAATTAATATAAGCAAACAAGCTATGCATTAAGCGCAAGTCTCAAAGGAAATACTCATAGATTCATGCCCAACCGATACTAAGCGTTTAGCTAGACATGCTAGTAGTAAACATCATAGAAATAGTAAATAACATCTAAAGTATCCAAGAAAACAATAGCAAACAGTGCGTGCAGGTTGCAGTCTCGGCTGGCGCAGTCGGCTAGCGCAGGTCCTCTCAGCAAGCTCGTGTGTTTTTCAGTTCTGCCGTTCTCCCGTGTGCTGTGGTCCTCTCTGAATGATGAAATGATGGTTGTATGATGATATAACCCTAGCCTTCTTCTCTTCTTTATATACTGCTCAGAGGCTCATTCTTGGCAACTTCCAAATCTGTTGGTGTCAGGATTTGGAATCACCAGCATCTGCGCATGGCGCACGGCATCTTGGTTAGCACAAACGGTTAGCGCACCATGGTCGACTCTGCCAATTCTTCTGTTTGCGCCGCTAGCTCCGCAGGCTGTGTGATGCGCGTCCTAAACGCTGCCTGTTATCGCGTATCCGACTTAGGCCCTCGTTTTGCCCTGAAATACAAAAACACTGGAAACCAGTAATCTTGTACATAAAATAATGCAAACAAGCATAGGGTTAGGATCTAAATAATGTGTATAAATAGGCTCTATCACTATTCTTTACTGGAAGTGTGTAGGTAGCACGAAACGAGTCTATGTAATCAGACTGCGGGCTAGTCTAGGTGGTTAGACTGAGCAAAAGATTTCGACTAGGTGAGAAGTAGAGGTTAGAGTCCTTTATACTTTAAACCCTGATAGTGAAGTCTTTAGGATCTGAGTGTAATTCTCCTCAAACATAGGCAAGTTGCCTAACTGGGTGAACAAAATTATTTGTGTCTTTCTTATTCTGCCAGGAAAACATATTCCGCAAGAAGATACAGCGAGTGCTACAGTAGAAGCTATAACTCCAGAAGCTGTAACTCAAAATCAGCAGCGCAGTCAAATTTTAGCTCGACATTTCAAGAATCCTGAGCTCTAAGGAGCCCGATCAAATGGCTCACAAAAGTGTTTAGAGATGTACATCTATAAATAGAGGGGCGCTTAATTACATTCCCTCTCGTGGTACATCCTTAAGGCCTTTTGTGAGCTATTTGATCATTTGATTAATTGAATTATAAATTACCGTGTGCTGGTAGAAAATAGTAAGAAATTTTTGTTTTTAGATGAGTTAAAAGGGTATGTTATTTTTTTAGCTTTTGTCTTTTTATGTTTTTTGTCCTTTAGTGTGCTAATGGGTTTTGATATTTTTAAGAAATGGGTTTGATTGTTTTTGTCAAAGATTGTGGCCTCCTTGACAAAACCTAAGCAACTTGATCCAGAAGTTGCTACAGCAAGTGGTAAATCAAGTACTTATACAACCTAAAGACAGTGAGGGAACAAACTGAAGACAGTTAGAAGATGGTCAACGGTTTCTAATCTGAGGAAGTTCCCAAAATTGTTTTAGGAAAGAACTGTTACAACTGAATTGCCAAACGTTCCTTGAAGAGCGTGAAGAAGATTCCGAAAAGGATCTAGGAAGTTTCCTAAACTGTTTTAGGAAATAGTTTCTCTAACAAAATTGCATAACAACCTGCGAAGATCTTGGAGAAGATTCGGTCGGTTGAAAAGCTGTCAGGAAGTGTTCCTAAATCTAATAAATCCTGGTCGGACAAGGATTTCCATAATTTAGCATTAGCTGCCAGGTATATAAGGACAACATCTCTAAGTGTAGAAAAGCATGACGAAAGTGAGAAAAGAAAGGGCTATAAACATAGAGCGTAGAGCGAGAGTACGATCATTGAAAAAGCCTCAGAGATCACGATTGAATGAGTGTGATTGAAGCTTGATCATTGTGTTCAACTGAAAAGGAGTCTCGTTGAAGATTAAGTACATGTCCTTCGAAAAATCATCACCGTTGAGCTAAACACGGACGATCAATGTGTTGATCAACGTTCCCATACGCTGAGAGGAGGTCGCGAATCAAGGGGACATTATCGTAGTTGAGTGAATTCGTGGAGGTCTGACTAAGCATCTAGAAGAGCTTGGAGATTCTGGGACATGTGCTACGGAAAAGCAGCTTGACTGAATAAGTTGTTGTAGCATCTTGTCATACATTGAGTTGAGTTGTTTACATAGTAGGCTAGTCAGTGTGATCTGACTGGGTAGAGAGTAGAGGTTGTTCTAGTAGCTGCTGAGAACTTGTACCAGTGTACTTAGACCAGTAATAGTAAAATCCTGGAGACTGAAGAGAATCCCCTCAGACGTAGGATGTAGCCGAACCGTGTGACAAAAGTGCATTGTACTTTAAGTACTGTCTTAGCTACATTATTCCACGAGCGTCACAATCAGTTGCTATAGCGGCCTGATTGACCTACACACCAGCAACATATCAATTTCAGTTTTATTTTGACTTGTTTAAAGTGCATTGGATTTTTATTTATTATTTAAGTGCATTGATACAATATATGCATAGCTAACGTCCATTCCTTAAGTGCATAGCTTTATACATATACTCAAGTAAACTGGGAAAAATTCAACATACTAGCATAGTGCATGTCTACATAAGCTAGCAAAGTGCATTGCTACACCACTATCAAAGTAGGGGGCGCTCAATTGAGCCCCCTTTATAAAGTACATCCCTATGGTACTTTTAGGACCATTTATGTACTTTGATCTAATGGCTATGGAGCTGCCATATGTCCCGCTAATTGCTTTTCATAACAGTGTGGAGAACATAAAAAAAATAGATAAATTGGTAATTTGTGCACTTTTCCTGCTAAACCTGTCAATCATCTCCTATTTTATTTTCTACTCGTTGCACTTCCCCACGCTCTGCACTTACGATCCATCTCTGCACTTCATCTACCGTTCCGACTATGAATCCGTCTGAACACTAATACCAATCCATCTACCTTTTCCACTCTCTGCAACTTCATCAACTCTCTCCAATGTCGAAATTAGTTTTTTCTACGCATATTCAATCGACTCTTGCACTTTGTGAACGAAGTAAATAGTTTAACCTTCTACACCCTTTTTATTACTCACCCTCCACATTTCTGTACTTCTGTTACTCGAAAAACATTCAGCCTTCGATCAAAATCATACTTTTGATTAAATGATATGCACTTTATGTTAGTGAATCCAATAGGTGTCTAGGGTATGGGTACAAGTAAATGCATTTAGGATTCATTCTAGGGTATGATATGGTAAAAAAAATTGCTTGATGTATGATATTCAGTAAATGCATTGGATATTTAATGAAGTACATTTGACATTTAGGGTTGTTTTTCCCTCGCTACACTTATATACTATGATTTGATGCTTCCGCTATTGGCTATATATTGGGATTTCAGGCTTAACCTGCACTTCTATATTAGGTATAAGTTGAACTTATATACTGAGATTTGGTTCTTGCATTATAGGGTTTAAGTTCTTTCCCATTTGAATAAAGTGCATCAGATGTTTGAGATTGCTCATGCCAAGTAATTTTCTGTGATGTATGATATTCAAAAATGCAATAAGGTGCATTGGCAGTTATTATTGTTTGATGAAGTGCAGTATGGGTTTAAGTGCATTGGCTTTGTCAATTATTCATAAAAAGCATTGATGTTTTTGTAGGTTCAAAGAAAAGAAAACCCAACACAATAAATTGCAACCATCCAGAGAGCGACGATGATTTTGTAGCTCCTCCAAAAATAGAAAGAATTCCTCCAAAAACTAAAGTGGCAGAAAAAAACCGAGTAAGCAAGGCACTGGTAAGTGCACTTGTAAGTCATGAATTTGAAGGCAAACATATAAAAACCAAAAACTCAAAAACTCTAGTAAAACAATCTTGAAAGGATGAAACGCAATCAAGATTGATCAACCATTTCTTGTATATATATAGGGAGCTCTCAATTGAGGCCTTAGTCATAAGGTACATCCTTAAGACTTTTTGTGAGCCATTTGATGGCTCACATGTTACCACTTGGTGGTGGACAAAAGTTTAAAAATTTTCTTCTAGTGAATTGAAAGGGTATAATAGATATTTTGTGTAACCTTTTTTCATTTTTGTGCTTTAATCCTTTTGTACTTTTATCCTTTTTTGATGAGTTTTGATTTTTGAGAAATGGATTTAGATATTTTAAAGGATTTTGAGTTGTTTTGCTCAAAGTGCATTCAATTAGTAGGTTTTTGTTTTTGAAAAATAGTTTTAAAGAAAATGCATTGGATTGTAAATAGTGTGCACCGGTACAATTCACTAAATCTTTCACATGAAAGCGCATTATTTGTAAATAAAGTGCATAGGTTCAATTCATTAAAACTCTCATATGAAAGTGTATTGACTCTCAAATGGTTCCAAAATCTATAGTGCATTGATACATATATGTTCTAATTTTAAAACTAAAATTGCATTCGTATATGTATGCTAAGTGCTGAAAAAGCTGAAGTACATTGTTATATGTTTGAGTTTTTTTTATAGATATTAAGGTTCATTATCTATTTTTGTTAAAAATGAATTGATGGAAATAGCATTATTCATAGTAGGACACATGTCACATATGGGTTGGATAGAAATAATGAGAGAGAGATGAGTGGAGAGAAAAAGAGAAAACAATGATTAAAGAGAGAAAAGTTTATGAGTAAAAAGTCAAATGTACTTATTTCAAAAGTAATAGTGAGTCACATGTGGCGTATTGTGAGCCATTAGATCAACTGATTAGTAAAGAGCCTTACGAATGCACATTTTTGAGGGGGTCCAAAAAAAGAGCAGTAGTACTATTCAAAAAAGTGCATTGACTCTCAAATGTTAAAAAAAATCTAACATGCATGCTACATGAATGTTCGAATGCTCTAAAATTAAAACTGCATTGCTTTATATATGTCTAAAGGCTAAAAAAACCTAGTGCATTGCTACATATGTGAATTTTGGTAGTTGTATATTTAAGTACATTGGGTTGCGGTAAGAAAAATATTAGATAGAAACAAGTTTATGCTTAGTTAGGCTGAGCTACAAGTCATACGTGAATTGGATAAAGATAATGAGAGGGAAAGAGAAATGATATTGATTGGAGAACGGAAAAAAGAAAGATTGAACAGAGAAAAGTTTAGGGATAAAAGTCAAGTTTTGGCAGATTTGTTATTTAAAAAGTAGTATTTAATGAGTGGTATGTGGGCTAATGAGAGTCATTTGAGCAAATGCCTCACAAAGTGCCTTATAGATGTAGCTTATTGAGAGTGCCTCATTTGAACGCTCCTCTATAAATATATAAGGTGCAGTGACGGTGACACATTCTTATTTATTGGATAGTATGATCTAACTGTATCTCTAATTAACCTGTGACAATCCAAGAAATTAACTTAATAAATGCAAAAGGGCATAAACGTAGTTATCTACTATATTAATCCTAATTTATTTGGTGTTTATTTATAAAAATCTAGAAATTTACTTAAGTATATATTAACAAATTTATAAGAATCGAAAATTAACGAATTGAGTTAGAAAAAAATATGAAAATCAATAAATATATTTATCGTGCAAATTACCTTTTTTTAATTATTAAATGACTAAATGGTATTTTTTTCTAGGATATTTAAAATTAATGATTCAATTTTATCTAACCCTTAATTGATTGTCTCATTGTCTACCTGTTTTAAACTACAAACTTAAAACCAATCAACACCTCATTGACTTTAATAGGTGGATGAAAGTTATGGGCCAAAACATAATTAATTCAAAGTTCTGATTTTCTTGTATATATCATAAACTTTAATGAGGGTATATTAGCTAGAAAAAATCTAATTTTCACCCATCTCTTCATCGTCTTCTCCACCTAATCTTCGCTGAAGTTGCAGAAGTTGAACTCATTTCAACCATCAGTTTTTCCTTCGGCTACATATAAGGTTCCTATTGTTAATTTAGATGCATGCCGGTATATACACGAATCAAATTGATTCAAATTGTTATAATGCTTTCAAACTAATGAATTTTATTAATTTAGCATACAAAATTTATAATGTATGTTATATAGTAAAGTGATGAAATCAATGAACATACTCACCAAGCTGTAACTTTCAAACTTCCGAATATAGCTATCCAATCGTTGAATATAACTACCTACTTTTAAAGATAACAAGTAAATGGTTACACAATATTATATAATAGATTAAAACTATATGTGTTTATTGGTTTCATTGTAATGTTCATCGACAATTAATTACTATTACAAAGTTCTACAAGTTTTCAGTTGTCATGCTCAGGAAAGTCTGTGTCATACTTAGACTAAAAAATTATCAACTCTTAAAATATATTACTCTACAAGTTCAATATCATGCTTTTCGATAAAAAAAAAAATCAATACTCTTAAATATATGCTCATGTCAGGCTAGTAGTGTTGGTGGTTTGATTCTTTATAATCCTAGACATGCTTCTAGTTTCAACGGTTACTAAGTAGATAGTTGATGAAATAGGCATGGCATGAAGAGATTTAACTAAGCATGACATCATCAAACGTTCAACCAAAAGTTAAGCAATCATGGTAGAATCTTAGCTAACTGATGAGGCAAAGAGAACAAATTCAAGTGTAGTCATGTGATCCTAAATCATGCAAGGATAAAAAGGAAAAGCATGACTAGGTATAGAAATTGAACTTGAAATTCACAGTGTCTTGGTTCAACAGATTTTGTGAACAAGCAGTTGCTGCAGCACACTCTTGTTCACTCGAAAATTGTCTTAGCAAACAATGAACAAGGCATAGGTTTGTTCACCCAGTTCGGCCAATCTGCCTACGTCTGGGGAGGACAATTCTCCAGTCCTCAATCCACTCAACCAAAGGTTCCAAGTACACTGGGTTACAACCCACGCAACCTATGCTACTTAACCCCGTGTGGATCACTCGGCACAATCAGAACAAGCTCTGATTTGTGTCTGCACACCCTCTACAATATGTCAATCTAGAATAGCTACAGTCTTCTCAAAGAACTCAGCCTATTCTAAACTACACTACTCAGCAGGGTTGCTACAGCAACAGCTGTATCACACAGCTGAAGCACAAATGTCCGCGTCGTTCCAAAGCCTTCTGCCGAGCCGATCGAACGATTCCACGAGCGCTGCACACTCTGGAATACTCCCCCTCACTCAGTGACCACCTGCCACTAGCGAGTACTGCCGCACAACACTCGACCGAGCCTTCCACCCGTCAGTTCTTCTGCGGCTGCCTTTGATTAACCAACAAGCTCCACAGCTCTGAATTGGCTTCCAGATCAAGCACGAATCAGACTCTGCAAGTCCTGATTCCCTTCTACAATACTCACCTCAGCTCTGCGCTCAACGCTCTGCTCACGGGTGATGATCGAAGAAAGCTTCCGTCGCACACCAAGGATTCTTCCACTCAAATCTGTGTATGCACTCGTGTATCCCTCTGCTTCGATCAACCTTCTGCTCTGAACACCTTCAGCTTAAATAGCAGCGCCACTTTAAGCAATGTCCAGGTTTAGGCAATTGTCCCAACAAGATCAATTATCTCCTAAAATCTAGGAGATTAGATTTGATATTTATCTTTAATGCAAATCTCCTTCTCTGACTAGTAAACCTAGCTGGAAAATACTCCACAGCATTTTAGAAACTCTTCTGATGATCTCCGTAGCGATCCCAGCCCTTCTAAACAAGCCCAGATTGCTGCTGCTTCTTGGACGATTGATACAGCCAGTTGAACTAGCACCTGCTGCAGCATCCCCTGCTGCAGCTGCTGCTAGTTCCCTTCTGCTGGCCTGCTTGATTGTTTGAGCTGCAGCAACTCCTTGTTCACTAATGCTGGTTTTGTCAAACACTGCCATACTTGCATTATCAGAACTATATGCCAAGGAATACTAAACTATGTACGATGCAAGTGACTACGTTCAAACTCTACATTTACATATTCTCAATCCCTAAGCATTGCAACCAAAATCAGGAGTAATGAGAAAAGTGATGTCATCAACCGAGTCAGTCCAGGTCAGCTATCAGTACTCCAAGTCAAGGGTACCTGTCACTTAAGGATCCAAAAAGTGAAGAACAATAAGAAAATAGACACATGTACAAAGGGTGCCTGGTTTAACATCTTGATGAGATGGGACCGTCTTCATAGAGTGTAAAAATGATAAGCTGGGTTGCCTCCATCGAGGGGGCTTTCACAACCGAGAGATTTATTTTGACAATGTTATCCTCTCTGTTGTAGTATTGGCTGGCTGATTTTAGGTCAAGTTGGTCGATGCCACATAGCAACAGAGCATTAGTACTTGGTGAGGCTGCTCTCTTGCGAGCATCACGACTTCAGTAATATAGGTTCATGCGAGAGGAGAATCAAAAAGCACTCTCAAAGTAGGCAATTCAAAGATAATGGATAGGCTCAGTTCATATAAATACAAGCTCAGTGGTGTGTAAAAAATTAAATCCCAAACAATGATACCATTTTATGAAAATTGAAGTTCAAGGTTTTATGTTAGGCAAAGCAATTCCGAATCAATGAGTGAACGTTTGAAAGTTGCTCAACTTAGGCAAGGTAAGATGCACACTGTCTATCATGCAAATAAAGTTCTAAATATAAAGTAAGATATGCAAACTCGATGTATAAATGAATTAAGATTTATTTATCAAATGATGCTAAATGTAAAGAAGACAACAAGAGCTAAAGTAAGGAAAAGACTTATCGTATCAAGATGAATTTCCCTTACCAACACTGATCCTTGTTCCTTGTGATCCTTTGGATTTCATGACTTAGGTTCCTACTCGTCTGCTCTTTTGTGGACTCCAAGAGCTGGATTTGAGGTGCCAAATTTGAATGAAAATTTAAGTAGATAAAATCCCATTATATAGCAAATCTCAGGCGTCGCTTGGAAAAGTGGGGCGTTGTCTAAAAACCTTCCATATTTGTCGGGCACCACTTGGAAAGGTGAGGCAATACCTAGGACCTTCCATGTCCAGCGTTTCCTGGAGTATTGAGGGTTGCTTGGAATACTCAGGCAACGTCTGAACTCTACAGGCTTTGTTTCAGCTCTTTCTTAATCTTTTCTAGCTCATTTTTGGCCGAGTACATATTTGGTCCTTAAACCTTCTTTTTAAGTGCAAATGTCCTAAAAACCAGAAATGAAACATTAAACCAACATATAACGCTCGGAAACAAGCCGAAATCCATAAGAAATGGAGTCTAAAAGTGTAAAGCTATCCATTCATCAATCTATAATTCTGTAGCCAAGAGCAAACTCTAAGATGAAAATGGTCAATCATATGTTCTAAGCCAGAACTTAGTGTGTACCACGTGCGAGGATGAAATTAGCTTTGTACGGAATGAAGTCAGTGATGATGTCATCAACGGGCAAAATTTCAAATTATCTGGATTTTGCCATGTGTTTTGATATGCTTCCAAAGACTTGTCAGAATTAGATGATTACTATATAGTAGGAATTCTTAAGAGCAATTTAAGCCCAAAGTACAAAGTATTCCAAGAAGATAGATTCCTACGCGACTATAATTGCCTAGGTACAACAATATTTAAGGACCTCTACTTTAGATATAATAATCCAACAAACAAAGAATCAAAGCTTAGTCTCAAAGGAACTACAAAGACTAATAGCCTAGAGGATTAGAGAGGAGCCAAACGTAATATTGGCATGCTTCAAACGACATCATCACTCTTCTTCTACTCTTTATTCTTTATGATGTCTTTACCCATGGTTAAGCATAGATAAATTCTCTGTTTTGCCTTGCAACATTAAAATTTATTTTTTGCTCTTATTTATATCTCTATGCTTAAATATATGGAGTTGAATTGCTAGATTAAGTGGTTATGTGATATCATGTTTTTATGCTATTCAAACTCTTATAATTAAAACTTGTTGGAAACTGTCATAAAGACAAGTATTAACAACTAGGCTTAATATTAGCTTTGCCAGAAAATATGTGTATATGAGAACTAAATATATTACTTTTGTTAGAGTATATTAGGAGTTATTTGGTAATGCATGCTAAATATCTTTGATAAACATTAATCAAAACGTGTTGTTCTAAATCAATTTGTGTCATTAATAGAACCACTCTTTGCTTTTGTCAATTGCCGTCGCCCACTCAAACCCCTCTTTTAACATTTCATTTCTTTATACTAAATATAATGGAATCAATTCCCTAGGATCAACCTATACGTGCCATTTCTCTAGTATAACGATGGCGTGCCACTTTCATCGTCAGCTTTTATCGAATTTGTTAAGTCCAGCAGTTCATGGACTCTTGAATGAGATGTTTTTGACAAGGGATCTACAAGGTTGTAACAGACAGTGAGACAAGGATGGCTGCGACAGGCGTCTGCAAGTGAATCCATCGAGATCAGCAAATATTCTGAGAATGAGATCTTCAAATATTATGCGAATATACTTGCGAGAACAAAGATATATTCTGAAAATTTGTCGTAAATATTCTTCCAGATTATTCACGCCAAAGATCGGATCCGTTCGGTATTAGGAAAGCAAAATCAAAAATTACAAACCTAAATCTATTTATGCGTGATCAGAATAATCAAGTGTGATTATCAAAAAAGAAGTCATCTGATCAAAACGGGAGAGTGGATGAGAGCTGCAGATCGGCGATCAACTTCAGATAAAGTCAGAATCCAGCCGCCGAGCTAAAAGGTTGACCGAAGTAAGCTTAACAGAACGTTGAACAGACTGACTTCCAGGTCTGATATTCTTGGGAAGAGAATCACCGATTTGCAGGAGGCAAATCGAGGTGGGATGAGAAGGATCTCCGTCTGAAGGAGTCAGACGCACTCAGAATACCTTAACTACATAGTTGTAACCAAGAGAGTTGAGTTAATTAAAGATCTATTGTACTTGATTGTATACATTGTGAAGTGATTCCCACTTGGGGTTCCGAGTGACCCCCTCGAGTAGGCTCGGTGAGCTGAACAGGGTAAACATATCCTGTGTCATTTACTGTTCTTCGTACTGTTTCCATTGAAACTAACAATCACCAAAACACAATCAGTTAAAGCTTTGTGAAATAGTTAAAAAGTGATCTGGAACAGCCCGAGTAAAACGGACGTATAACTTTCAATTGGTATCAGAGCGAGACACTCGCTGTACAGAGTGTGATTCAAGACCATAACAGAAGCTGTTCAAGATGAATACACGAGAAGGATAAAACATTTCTCGGCCTCTTCTCCTTGATGGTTCAAACTACTCCTACTGGAAAACACGCATGAGAGCCTTTATCAAATCTGTAGATGATCGAGCGTGGAAATCAGTAATCTTCAAGTACGATTCGCCAATAGTTGCAGACAAAGATGAAGTAACCTATCCTAAGCCAGAAAGTCGGTGGATAGCTGAAGAGGATAAAGCGGCTGCAACAAATGTTAAAGCTCTTAATGCGTTCTTCAATGCAGTCGAATCAGACATTTTCAGACTAATTCCCACCTGTGAAGCAGCAAAAGAAGCATGGGATACACTCGAAAGAGGCTTTGAAGGGACGGACAAGGTAAAATAGTCTCGATTACAGATGATAACCACCAGGTTTGAAAATCTGAAAATGAAGGACGAGGAGTCTATTACTGAATTTAATGCGAGATTGATGGATATTGCTAATGAGGCTCATGCACTTGGAGAGCCGATCAGCAATGAAAAGCTTGTCAGAAAAGTTCTGAGGTCGCTTCCACCAAAATATCCAATGAAGGTTACAGCTATAGAGGAAGCCCAGGACGTAAAGGGAATGAAGCTTGACATTCTGATGGGATCTCTACGGACTTTTGAGATGAAGTTGATATCCGAAGTTCCTGAAAAGAAATCTAGGGGAATAGCTCTCAAAAGTGAAGCATCAGAATCGGTTGAAGATGTCTGAACAGATGGCATTGCTTGCAAAAAACTTCGAGAGATTTATGAGGAAGCTGAACCAGCGACAGTTCAACAAATCTGGAACAGACTTCAGAAATCGACCAGGCGGGAAGCTTAGAAAAGTGAGAACCATTGAAGCTCAAAAAGGTGAAAAAGGCAAAGGAATTAATGTCGAGAATGTGAAGGATTTGGACACATACAAGCAGAATGCGCCAATACTCTTAAGAAATAGAAAAGGGCTGTTCTGGCTGCATGACATGGTACTGAGACAGAGGAGTTTGAAACAGAGGAGGAAGAATTAAATTATCTGGCTCTTACAACTGTGACAGATGTTGCCAGCGCTGAACCAGAAAGATCAGAATCAGACAGTTGCAGTGACAGTGATAGTGACACAGAAATCACCAAAGACACATTTGTTGAAAAATACAGGGCCTTGTACGAACAATGGGGGGAAGTTGTGAAACCTAATTCCAAACTTTGCAAACAAGTGGTAAGCCTAAAGGCTGAAAAATATGAGTTGTCTGAAACAACTAAAAGGTTGCAAACAACACTTGACAAGGAAAAGCTGGAACACTCAGAGGCTGTGACAAAGCTGCCATGAGTAAGAAATTACATCAGTATGTTGAGCAATGGAACAAAGAAACTTGATTCTATCTTGGGTGCTCAACGTACAAATCTTGGAAGTCTTGGTTTGGGCTATGAGTATCAAAAGACAAATGGTAAAACAGTGTTTGTTCTAGCTAAAAATTCTAACTGTGCTAACAATATTCATCCCAGTCATAGATTTAATAAGCGTTGGACAGAGGACAAGCGTATCTACTACTTTTGCAAAGCTCAAGGCCACATCCAGAGAAAGTGCCCCACATTTCTTGCAAAATATCGCTTGAGAAGATCCGTGCCTGTCTTAAAAATTCATAATAACCATTGCTACGTCGCATACAACTCATCTTCTCACCTTGAGAAGGATCGGTGGTACTTTGACAGTGGCTGTTCAGCCCACATGACAAGAGAAGCGAGCTATTTGACCGATGTACAGAACCTGGATGGGAGATTTGTTACATTTTTGATCGGATAAAAGGAAAGGTCATTGGTCAGGGTACATTATCAGTTCAAGGCATGCTTACAATAAAAAATGTGCTCCTTGTGGAAGGCCTTCAAGTCAACTTGCTGAGTATAAGTCAGCTGTGTGATGGAAAGCTAAATGTGCAATTCACAAAGGATTCATGCCAGGTCATCAGCAGTGAAGGGAATTGTGTTTTGAAAGCAGTTCAATCATCAAATAACTGTCATCTGTTGAATTCTGACACAGAGCCTGTCACAGCTTACTGTTTTCTATCTCAGCAGGATGAACTGAGTCTGTGGCACAAGCAGGTAGGACACTTGAAACTCAAGACACTGAGATAGATATCTAAACATGGTCTAGTGCGAGGAATCCCAGAATTAAAGGGAGAGACGAATGCCATGTGTGGTGAATGCAAGATAGGAAAACAGACAAGGTCTGCTCACCCTGGAATGAAACAGATCCGTACAACCAGAATTCTTGAACTGTTACACATAGACTTGATGGGTTCCATGCAGACCGAAAGCATTGGTGGTAAGATCTACGTTCTCGTCTGTGTTGATGATTTTTCTCGTTTTACCTGGACTGTGTTTTTAAGACAGAAATCAGACACTGTTCATGCTGTGATTCACTTAATTTTGAGACTGCAACGTGAAAAAGGCACAACTCTGATTCCAATTTGGAGTGACCATGGTAAGGAATTTGAGAACAACGACATGGAAGAATTCTGTCTAAAACACGGCATACTTCATCAGTTCTCAGCACCCATAACGCCCCACCAAAATGGGGTACTGAGAGAAAGAATCGTACCCTTCTAGAGATGATGCAGATCATGATTCATGGGAAAGGGTTAGAGATGATGCAGATCATGATTCATGATTCAACAGTGCCTGTTACACCCTGAACAGAGTCCTTGTTCGCCTTGGAACACAGAACAGAGTCCTTACTGTTGTGGAGTCAATTAACGTGGCAATTCAAGACTCAGATTATTTGATCAGCACAGATGAAGATGATGTTGCCTGTGCTGATGTAGAAACTAGCAAGCCATCTCAGGAAGAACAGATGCGTGTGTCAGACTCTGTACCAGAAATTCGGGATGATGAACATGTATCTGATATAGATCTGGAACCAGTTCCTGCTCCTCAACCACCGCAGCATATTCTGCCAAATCATCCGATGACAAACATTATTTAGGATTCGCAGCTGAATGAAGAAGTATATGTTACTCAGCCTAAGGGCTTTGAAGACACTCATCTCCCGGGATCATGTGTATCGTCTCAAAAAGGCCTTGTACAGACTAAAACAGGCACCCAAAGCATGGTATGAACGTCTCTGGATATGTCCCATTCAACATGGCTATGTGCGAGGGGGAGAATACAAGACTCTATTTGTGAATCACGTTCAGAAGGAATTCATCATTGCGCAAATTGATGTGGATGACATAGTATTTGGATATCGATCACAGAAGTTGGTGGATCAGATTGCTGAACAGATGCAGAGTGAATTTCAGATGAGTATGGTGGATGAGATGATCTACTATCTTGGTCTGCAAGTGTGCAAGTATGCCAGGAACTTGGTGAAGAAGATCAGATTAGAGAATGCCAGCCATAACCACACTCCTGCAGTTATCACAAAAGATGAATATGGAGTCGGTGTGGAATAGACCTTGTACAGAAGCATGATTGGCAGCCTACTCTATCTCAGGAACAAATTCTGTACTGCCCAGGAGGAATATATAGCTGCAGGAAGCTGTTGCGCCCATATGATTTGGATGAAACAGATGCAGGAAGAGTGTGGTCTGAAACAGAGGGCGATGACTCTGAAACATGTATCCACAAATAAACAGCCAGCAGATATTTTCACTAAGGCCTTGAATAATGCTCAGTTTGAAATACTTAGACTCGTCTTGGGTTTATGTGTTGTCGACATATAGTCAGGTTCAGGAAGGCATGACCAGTTCTAGAACAATGCGTAAGGAACTGTTGAACTGGTTAAGCAGCTAGAGACAAAGATTCTGATGTTTGTCTCTCTGATAGAGCCTAGTTATACGCGTTATTTAGATCATAACCCCTTGCTTATTTGCAATATTTTATGGGCAAGATTACTCGTTTCCAATGTTTTTTGTATATCAGGTCAGAACGAGCCCCTGAGTCGGATACGCGCTAACAGGCAGCGTTCTAGGAGTGAAAGATCAGCCTGTGGAGCTAGCGGCGCAAACAAAAGAAGAGATGGCGAAAGACAGCAGAGGTGCGCTACCCGATTGCGCCGACCAATACTATGCGCCAAGCGCAAAATCCCAGTGACCAGATTTGGAAGCTGCCAAAAGATGAACCTCCTGAGCAGTATAAGAAGAAAGAGAGTCTAGGGTTTCAAGGAGTTGAAAAAGACTGCTGTTCCAGAGGCACCAGAGGACGCAAGGAGGCACTGTGCAGCAGGACTGGAAAACACACGGACCTGTTGAGAGGATTTGCGCCAGCCGACTGCGCCAGCCGAGAAGACACACTGCACGCTCTGTTTGCTACCGTTCTCTCTGATACATTAGATGTTACCTTACTATTTTATGATGTTTACCACTAGCATGTCTAGCTAAACACTTAGTGTTGGTCGGGCATGAATCTGTGATGTATTCCTTTGAGACTTGAGCTTAATGCATAGTTTATTTACTTGTATTAATTCTGTGCGTATTGAGACAGTTAGTTGCATAAGTAGGGGAAGCCTTGAACCGCAATCTTACTCGTGTTGCTCACTTGTCACATGTTAAACTAGTTGCACGCGTAGGGGAAGCCTTGAACCGCAATCTTACCGTGACAATTAGGAGTGACGAGTTAGGGTAGGCAGATGCTACTGTGACAGGATTCGCAGCTGTTTAACCTAGTTCTAAGGATTAATAGCACATGAACTTTGAACGGAACATGCGCATGTGTTAGGAAGCCTTTACCGGACACTAACCCAAGTAAGACACAAGCTATAGACGTTTAGAGTCGATGATAAGGAATGCATTCATAGAGGATTGTCTGCCCAATACTTCTCATAAATATAGTACTTCATCTCTGCTGCTTGCGCACGTCTAGTGCAATTTCCCGCGTTACGATATTTGCTGTTACTCGCGCATCGCGCAAAACCCCCAATCACTCACGCAACCCCCGTTTTCTTAAGTGTAGGTTACTGGCTAAGACTCACTGCTTGCTCCCTGTGGAGATCGACCCTTACTTAACCGCTGTACTAGTGGGAGAGGAAGGAATTATATTTGACGCGCACAACGACGCGCGATCAAATTTTGGCGCCGTTGCCGGGGAGCAACACAGCTAAGTTTTAGCTAGCTTACATTTCTCATTTTAGTAACTAGCTATTTCATTTTGTTTTGTTTTCTCGTTGTTGTTTCTGACAGCGCACAATTACATCAGCCTGCGCAACCTTGAAACAGTTGCGCTGCGCAGATTCTAGTTGCGCACTGACAGACGCAACAACTTCGTTGCCATTTAATTTCGTTTCTTGAGTTTGGAACAGGACATGGAGGATAACAGTGTGGTTGGAGATAACCTGGGAGACAGAACCCCAGAGGAAGCAAGGGCGCATAACCGCGCAGCCCTATTCAGAGAGGAAGTGCAGCGCGAGGTTGAGGCAAGGAGGGCCGCTGAAGTGTATCATGCGCCGCCCGTGCCACAAGTCGCGCGACGCAGAACAGTGCGCGAGATGTCGGCCCCTATCACTGTTAACCAGCCATGGTGCATCGTGCTTCCACCTGGCGGTCACTTCGAGCTAAGGAGCTCACTCATCCATCACATGCCCAAGTTCCACGGAATGAACAATGAAAATCCAGTCAAGCATGTGCGGGAGTTCCTGGTCATTTGCGAAAACATGAAGACCGAAGGGGAAAGCGATGAAGCGCTAAAAATGAAGGCATTTCCATTCTCACTAAATGATACAGCTAGACACTGGCTAATGAATTTACCTGCAGGATCTATTCACACATGGGAGCAGCTGCAGAAGAAATTCTTAGACAAATTTTATCCAGCAGCAAAGATTGCGCTGCTCAGAAGGGAATTGGCCGCGCCAAGGCAAGGCGCAGGGGAGTCTCTGTCAGAATACTACGAGCGTTTCAGGGAGCTAGAAGCCAACTGCTACAATCACGGGCTTCCCCAGAATGTGCTGATAGAGAACTTTCTGAATGGACTGCTGCCCATGGAGCTGCGACTACTGAATGCGTGCGCAGGAGGGGACATTTGCAACATGTACCCGGAGGATGCATGGCAGCTGATAGAAGATTCTGCTGGGCAGGTAAGACATCAATTAACACTTGAAAGTAGTCGTAATCGTTCTGTGCATCAGGTAGAGGCAAGCGCTGAGATCAAAGAAATGAAGGCCATGCTACAGAAGCTGATGAGTGCGCAGAGCGCACAACCAGTTGCGCCAAAGGTATGTGAATTCTGCAGGTCCACTGAGCACAAGACAGACGAGTGCCCAACACTTTTTGACGAAACTGGAGATGTGAATGCCCTTGGAGGATGGGACAACAGAGGACCGCAGAGGCAGAATCAGCCGCGCTTTGGGCTTGCTGCAAATGGTTTCAGATGGAGAGAAGAGAACAATTTCCAGAGGCAGCCCATTGATCAGCGCGCACCACAGCAGACGCAACAAGCTGCACCCTACAATCCACCGCATCGCCGCACAGACGCACCAGCGCAGAACCATCAGCAACCAAAGCGATCCTTGGAAGATATCATGGGGCAGTTAGCAGACACAGTGCGCAAGAATGACGAAAAGTATGACAAGAGGTTCGAATCCATAGAAAAGCATCTATCACAAATTGCAACCACGGTGTATGAGCTGAAAAAGAGCGATGGCAACCTGCCTTCGCAAGTGATTCAGAACCCTAAGGGAGGAGTTAATGCAGTAACACTGAGGACTGGGCGCACAGTGGGAACAGAGCAAACCGCGCAGGCGCCCGCGCAACCAGTTGCGCAAGTCCCAGATTCAGCAGCTCAGAGTGCGCAACCAGAGCCAGAGGCGCAATCGGAAGCGCCAACCACGAACCAGCAGGGCAATGCGCCAGGTATGTCTCACTCGAAAAACAAGGACAAAAATTGTACTAACATACCTGCTCCTTTCCCTGTGCAGGCACCACTGGCGAGAAAAGAAGCACTGGACAAGGAACTGTATGAGCTGTTCAGCAAGGTGGAAATCAACATACCTCTCATAGAAGCTATTCGACAGATTCCCAGGTATGCGAAGTTTTTAAAAGAGCTGTGCACGAATAAAAGAAGGACAGGCGAATGCGCACAAGTAATGCTAAATGCGCAAGCCTCAGCAATCGTGCAGCAAAAGGTACCACCTAAGTGCCGAGATCCAGGTACATTCACTATCCCTTGCACCTTAGGTAAAACCACGGTGAGCAACTGCATGATCGATTTAGGTGCATCAATCAATTTATTACCATATTCTCTCTATGCGACCTTGCGCCTTGGACCACTAAAACCTGCAGGTCTCACAATTCAGCTAGCAGATAGATCGTGCAAACAACCTGCAGGCATGATAGAAGATGTCCTAGTTCGAGTAGGAGAGCTGGTGTTCC
Source organism: Umbilicus rupestris (assembly GCA_963678935.1). Taxonomy (NCBI): domain Eukaryota; kingdom Viridiplantae; phylum Streptophyta; class Magnoliopsida; order Saxifragales; family Crassulaceae; genus Umbilicus; species Umbilicus rupestris. The sequence goes on from OY787624.1 coordinate 7,737,271, forward strand.
CAGCAGACTTTTATGTGCTCGAAATGGAGGGTGAATCAAGCGCCAGCGGTGCGCAGATCCTCCTAGGCAGACCGTTTCTGATGACTGCGCGCACGAAGATAGACGTGTGGAGGGGCACGCTCTCCATGGAGGTAGATGGCGAAGAAATCCATTTCAACATCTTCGAAGGGATGCAGCACCCACATGAGGACGCTACCGTGCACGCAATGGACAGCTTTGACGATTTAGTCACGGAAGCGCAGTGTGCGAGCGCAACCATAGGACCAGAGCTACTGACACAGGCAGAACTGGAGGAGCAAGAGAAGGAACTAAGCAGTGCTGAACCAGCATCCACAGAGGTACGTGATATAGTTCATATTTGCACCGCTAACAAAATCTTGCCCTCTGTTGAGCAGGCACCCAAGATCGAACTGAAGCAACTCCCGGAGCATCTCAAGTACATTTTCTTGGGAGATGAGGACACCCTGCCAGTGATCATCAAGAGGGGATTGGAAGAAGGGCAGGAGGCGCGCTTACAACAGGTGCTGCGCAGGAACCAGCGCGCCATTGGATGGACTCTTGCTGATCTGCGCGGAGTGAGCCCAGACGTGTGCATGCACCGAATTCTGTTGGAAGATGGCGCCAAACCATCCAGGGAGGCTCAGCGCAGGTTAAACCCAAATATGATGGAGGTCGTGCAAAAGGAAGTTCTGAAGTTGCTTGACGCAGGGGTCATTTACCCAATCTCAGACAGCAGATGGGTCAGCCCGGTGCACGTTGTGCCAAAGAAAGGAGGAATCACGGTGGAGGAGAATGCGCAGGGCGAGCTAGTTCCCAAGCGCATACAGACTGGCTGGCGCATGTGCATCGACTACAGGAAGCTGAACGCTGTAACGCGCAAGGACCACTTCCCGCTACCCTTCATGGACCAAATGCTGGATCGCTTGGCAGGTAAGCCTTACTTTTGTTTTTTGGACGGATATTCAGGTTACAATCAGATACCCATAGCTGCGGAGGATCAAGAGAAGACCACGTTCACATGCCCCTTCGGAACTTTTGCGTTTCGGCGTATGTCTTTTGGGCTGTGCAACGCGCCAGGTACGTTCCAACGCCTCGTCATGAGCATTTTCTCTGATATGATTGGTATATGTATAGAAGTGTTCATGGATGATTTCACTGTATATGGGAGTACCTTTGATGCATGCTTAATACATTTAGATAAAGTCTTAGCGCGCTGCATCTCTAAGAACTTAGTGCTAAACTACGAGAAGTGTCATTTCATGGTAACGCACGGAGTAGTACTAGGTCATATCATTTCAGAGGAGGGTATTAAGGTAGACAAAGCTAAGATAGATATTATTTCTAATCTGCCTTATGCCACCAACGTGCGCGACGTGAAATCGTTCTTAGGGCATGCTGGGTTTTACAGGCGTTTTATTAAGGATTTCTCTAAGATTTGCATACCCCTGTCTAACCTGTCGCAAAAAGACGTGTGCTTCGATTTTACTGATGAGTGCAGGGCGGCGTTCGATAAGCTGAAAGAAGCGCTGACCAGTGCGCCAGTGATGCGCGCACCAGACTGGAACCTGCCATTTGAGCTGATGTGTGACGCAAGTGACTACGCAGTGGGAGCAGTCTTGGGGCAGCGCGAGGACAAGAAGCCGCATGCCATCTACTATGCATCGCGCACACTAGACTCCGCGCAGAAGAACTACACCACCACGGAAAAGGAGCTTCTGGCAATTGTATTTGCGCTGGAGAAGTTCCGAGCATACGTTCTAGGCGCCAGAGTCATCATCTACACGGACCACGCAGCTATCCGCTACCTCATATCCAAGAAAGAGACCAAGCCGCGCCTGATGCGCTGGGTGCTGTTGCTTCAGGAATTCGATTTGGAGATCAAAGATAAGAAGGGCACGGAAAATACCGTCGCTGATCACCTGAGCAGGATCGTAAAGGATGAGGAGCCGGGGCAGATCAAGGAGACGTTCCCTGACGAGCACCTAATGGCGCTAACAGGTAAGGTACCATGGTATGCGCATATCGCAAATTACCTGGTCACAGGTGCGTTCCCTCCTCATTTCAATAAAACTCAGTGCATGCGATTGAAACATGAGTCCAAGCATTACCTTTGGGATGATCCTTACATGCTTAGAATAGGTCCAGATCGGATATTAAGACGTTGCGTGCCTGACCATGAGATTAACTCTGTATTGATGTTTTGTCATGCGCATGCCTGTGGAGGACATTTCGGTCCCAAGCGCACGAGCAGGAAGATCTTGGACTGTGGATTCTACTGGCCGCACCTATTCAGAGATGCCTATGACCACTGCAGGAAGTGTGACAGGTGCCAGCGCACTGGAGGAATCTCCGCGCGCAACGAGATGCCGCAGACCCCGATTCTGGTGGATGAAGTGTTCGATGTTTGGGGAATCGACTTCATGGGTCCATTTCCCCCATCTGCCGGGTACGAGTACATACTGGTGGCCGTGGATTACGTGTCCAAATGGGTCGAAGCTAAGGCCACGCGCAAGGATGATGGTAAGACTGTCGCTGATTTTCTCAGAACTAACATATTTTGCAGGTACGGAGTGCCTAAGGCAGTTATCAGCGACCAGGGGACGCACTTCTGCAACAGAGTTGTGGCGCAAGTCTTCAAGCACTATGGGGTGCGCCACAAGACGTCCACCGCTTACCATCCGCAGACGAATGGACAGGCCGAAGTTTCTAACAGAGAGATCAAGCGCATCTTGGAAAAGACTGTGAGGCCGTCGCGCAAGGATTGGAGCCAGCGCCTGGATGATGCGCTATGGGCATACCGCACGGCACACAAGACACCCATTGGAACCTCACCATTCCGGCTGGTCTATGGGAAGGCATGCCACCTACCAGTGGAGCTCGAGCACAAGGCATATTGGGCCTTACGTATTTGCAACTTGAATTTGGAGGAGGCAGGCCAAGAACGCGCATTTGAGCTGAGCGAACTAGAAGAGCTGCGCCTGGACGCCTATGAGGGACTGCGCGATTACAAAGCGCGCACCAAGGCGTTTCATGACAAGCACATCCTCCGGCGCACATTTGAACCAGGCGATCAGGTATTATTATTTTCATCACGCCTGAAGCTCATGCCTGGGAAGCTGCGCAGCAAGTGGACGGGACCATACACCGTCACCAAGGTTTTCCCCTACGGCACAATTGAATTAGAAGACGGGCACCAACATCGTTTTCAGGTTAACGGGCAGAGAGTCAAACGGTACTTGGGCGAACCTTGGGATGGCGCAGCACGCAACATTGACTTGGCCGAGCCAGAGATAGTAGACGAGCAAGCTGCTGCGCCAGACGCACCACCAGATGTTTCAGAGGGAGAACTAGCACCCATCGCCTATATCTCCTCTTCCTCTGCATCTGCCCTCCTTACGAATAATGTATCACATGCTGACCTCCCCTTTTATCCTTTGCGCAGGACCACTGAGATCGTAACACGAGCACTGGCGCAGGGACACTCAGGAGCAAGAGTGGGGGAGGGTGCAGACGCACTACTTGGCACGTAACGAGGTACCGTCGAGCCAACGACGTTAAACAAAGGCACTTGTCGGGAGGTAACCCGACACATTTTATTTTGGCACATTTTATTCTGCTTGTTTTGTTTTTTTTTTTTTTTGAGTGTTTTTAGCTTAGTTTAGGGTTTGGTAGTTTTTAGTCACACAAGTGCGCAGGACCGTGCGCCTCTCAATGCGCAGGTCAGTTGCGCCAGCCATAGGGGGTATATAAGGCCAGACTTAGAAAAATTCCCAGCACTTTTTCACTCGACCGTTACACACAAGCTCCCGCCCTCAGACCTCTGCCGTCGATCAGCGCTCATCCCACCGTCCGTCTAGAGAGATTCAAGGACCACACGACCGCACAGCACCCAGGTAACCCCCGATCCCGCTTTGAGCCGCTTCAGTTAGGGTTTGCGCGGAGAAGACAGTTTTTAGGGTTTTGAAATCGCACCAGGCTAGAGTGCGCGGCTTGGAGTGCTGTTTTGTGAGTTGTGTAGGCGACCAGTAGGCGCTCGTTCGGTGCAAATTTCGGAGGATTCTGAGCAGTTTCGATTTTTAGGGTTTTGGGGAGCATTGACCACGATTGACCGGAGCCAGCGCACGATGAGACCCGCCGCAGACCAGGTAACCCCAGCGGCTTTCGCTAACAAGTACGCCGCATTCATTAGCTTGGACATGTACGGGACACCGTACATCTGTCGAGATTTCCTGCGCGAGGTAGGGTTAGAGGACCTCGTGGCGCAGAGGCTAGCGATTGCCGGCTGGGAGGCGCTAATGGACCTCCGCAGCGCATCAGACCAGGAGGACACGTGTGAGTTCCTGGCATCTATGGAGGCGGGGGACAGGGAGATTAGATATAGACACAGGGGTGTCTGGTTCATAGCCTCGGAAAGGAGGCTGAGGCGCGCATTTGGGTGCGCCAAGGTGCGTGAGGAGGAGTTAGACACGCACCCTAACCAGGAGGCTTGGAGGGACATGGCAACAGGGCCAGCGTTCGCCGCGGGGCGCAGCAGGGGCCGAGAGCTGCGCGACCCGTGGCTGTTCTACTTATGGCGCATCGTGGCCTACGCAATCATTGGCCGTTTCAATGGCGCACCAAAGATCAGCCTCCTGGATATGGAGATTTTGACGGGGCTTTATTATGAGCGGAAGGTGCTGTTCATCCTGAACATGGTGCACCATTGGAGCCGAGTCAGCATGAGAGGGCCGCTGACGTGTGGAGGGCTTATCACGCACTTGCTGCGGAGCTTACATGGAGAGCCCGAGGTGCCCGAGCATACCTTGGTGCAGCCTATACCTCTGGACCGCGCTCACATGCTGCAAATCAGGGCGGTAGCCGTTCGGGACGATGGCACACTAGAGTGGTGCTACCATCTGCAGCCAGCCAGACCACCGCGGGCCAGCGTAGAGAGCAGTGCGCGGGCCAGGGCGGAGAGCAGTGCGCAGGGCGCAGCTGCAGGCGCAGCAGCAGCTGCAGCAGCCGCAGCAGCAGACGATGAGATGGAGGAGGCCCTAGAACCAGAGGTGCCTCTAGTCAGGCGCCCAAGGACTCGGGCGCAGACTGGAGCACAACAGAGGGCCCGTGCACCACAAGGGGAGCCAGTAACCATTTCCATAGAGGACTCTCCCCCGCGTGCACCTGCCAAGCGCCCAAGGACTGAGACTGAGGCGGCGCCTGAGGAGGCCACTGCCGAGCAGCGCATGTTGTTCAACGTCATGCGCGTGCTCGAATACTTAGCGCCAGAGGGGGCGGATTTAAGTATGAGTCCACCATCCGGGTGGAAATTTGGAGACGCAATTCCCCCTCTCCTCAGCCTGCACCATCCACCTCCTACCCGTACCCCAGAAACTTCAGCAGCTCCAGCTCCAGCACCAGCTCCAACCCCAGCCCCAGCAGAGCCTACACCCGCACCAGCAGCCCCAGTAGCAGAGCCCACCCCTGTCCCAGACCCAGTACCACCACCAGCCGTTTCCCCTGCCCGGCCTTCTGTTCCGGAGTCCCCAATTAACTTTCCCAGCGTCAACTCCGATTCCTTATGGGAGTCACTCTCCGAGGACGAGCAGCCTGACCCCCTCACCATTGTACCCCCATCCTCCAGCACCGCCTCCACAACTGATTCTTCAGAGGCTGTAGCGCAGGATTCAGAGGCTGCATCTAGCTCGGAAGACTTCTAAGGCCAAAGGCAGGCGCAGTGCTTTTACTTTAGGGTGGTGTCTTTTATTAATTGCTGCGTCTAGTGACTACTTTGTGCGCTGAATATTTGAGCCCTACATTCTGTGAACCCCTTGCTATATTTTGTGTGACTATTCGTGTTTACTCTTATGTTCTTTATTGTCGTTGCATTGCATGCATGTGCGCCGCCTCCGTGCGCTTGCGCTTGAGTCGTGGGGACACGTCTCTGTTCAAGTGTGGGGGGGGGGCGTTACTCTTACATTTTATGTTTCTGAGCATTTTTTAGTATAGCTTAGTTTAAGTTGAAGAGAATTAGTAGCAGTAGTGCGCTAAGGTGCAGGATGCGCATGCGCTCTAGCTTGTTTTGCGCTATCCGTATTGTGTGCACTGCTATCTACTGTTTTAGCATAATTTTTTCGTTTTTTCTGCTCCTGTTAGTTGGGATATACAGGGGATGTGGAGTTGATAGAAATGCTCCAGAGAGGCGGTTAGTCGCTTCTGCTTCGAAGGCGAGGTATATGGTCGAGTGCGCTAGTGGAGGCCGGTGCTTCGCAACCTTCGGAACAACAGAGCGCGCTCAGTCACGCAGACGCAAAAAGGCAAAATACCCAAGCGTGGCGAGGTGGGAAAACAGACCACCTTCTCTCGGGAAATCAAGCTAAGGAAAGCGGGCGCGGATGTAAACGCGTGCGCTGACCGGCGCAGACAGACCAAGGAGGGAGAGCGGAACGAGTTCCATAGCTGCTATCCGAAGGCTGAGATTGGAACTGTTCTGGGAATAAAATAAAAAATTTGGAAAGGAAGCTGTACAAAAGAAAAAATACCAGCAGAAGCAGATGATTTGCGTTACAAAGAATCAGCATGCGCACTACTTAGTACCTGCGTGCGCAAGACCACAAGGATATCATCAAAGGCTCAGGTTCCCAGGAAGTGTGCGAACGAATCACGCACTGGAAGAAGCTCGCGCAAGAAACCATATACCTATCTTCGGAGCGGAAGCTGACAACCAGGAGCCTAAGAAGAGCTATCTCCCAGTCATCCAAAGATCTTCATCCTGGCTGAGAGGTAATGAATTTTCGGAATTATTATACTAGAACTATTGAGTGCAGTTGTGCGCAGGTGATGGAGCAGCACAAGTTGAGCAACTGTGCATCTTGCGCCAGAATGCAAGGCTGTGCGCTAGTCTCCAGAAAAGGTAATTGTATCCGCGTTTCAGTACTTGTTCGGGACGAACAAGGGGTAAGTGTGGGGGGTTTGATAGAGCCTAGTTATACGCGTTATTTAGATCATAACCCCTTGCTTATTTGCAATATTTTATGGGCAAGATTACTCGTTTCCAATGTTTTTTGTATATCAGGTCAGAACGAGCCCCTGAGTCGGATACGCGCTAACAGGCAGCGTTCTAGGAGTGAAAGATCAGCCTGTGGAGCTAGCGGCGCAAACAAAAGAAGAGATGGCGAAAGACAGCAGAGGTGCGCTACCCGATTGCGCCGACCAATACTATGCGCCAAGCGCAAAATCCCAGTGACCAGATTTGGAAGCTGCCAAAAGATGAACCTCCTGAGCAGTATAAGAAGAAAGAGAGTCTAGGGTTTCAAGGAGTTGAAAAAGACTGCTGTTCCAGAGGCACCAGAGGACGCAAGGAGGCACTGTGCAGCAGGACTGGAAAACACACGGACCTGTTGAGAGGATTTGCGCCAGCCGACTGCGCCAGCCGAGAAGACACACTGCACGCTCTGTTTGCTACCGTTCTCTCTGATACATTAGATGTTACCTTACTATTTTATGATGTTTACCACTAGCATGTCTAGCTAAACACTTAGTGTTGGTCGGGCATGAATCTGTGATGTATTCCTTTGAGACTTGAGCTTAATGCATAGTTTATTTACTTGTATTAATTCTGTGCGTATTGAGACAGTTAGTTGCATAAGTAGGGGAAGCCTTGAACCGCAATCTTACTCGTGTTGCTCACTTGTCACATGTTAAACTAGTTGCACGCGTAGGGGAAGCCTTGAACCGCAATCTTACCGTGACAATTAGGAGTGACGAGTTAGGGTAGGCAGATGCTACTGTGACAGGATTCGCAGCTGTTTAACCTAGTTCTAAGGATTAATAGCACATGAACTTTGAACGGAACATGCGCATGTGTTAGGAAGCCTTTACCGGACACTAACCCAAGTAAGACACAAGCTATAGACGTTTAGAGTCGATGATAAGGAATGCATTCATAGAGGATTGTCTGCCCAATACTTCTCATAAATATAGTACTTCATCTCTGCTGCTTGCGCACGTCTAGTGCAATTTCCCGCGTTACGATATTTGCTGTTACTCGCGCATCGCGCAAAACCCCCAATCACTCACGCAACCCCCGTTTTCTTAAGTGTAGGTTACTGGCTAAGACTCACTGCTTGCTCCCTGTGGAGATCGACCCTTACTTAACCGCTGTACTAGTGGGAGAGGAAGGAATTATATTTGACGCGCACAACGACGCGCGATCACTCTCATATTGGGTGAAGCAGAGTCTGAGACAGAGCATGTGTGACAGGTCATAAATGACGAGGCAGATATGTTCTAGACCTTTTGGAAAGAAGAAATTAGCAAGATCCGAAAGTCAGATTGAGGTTCTAATATTTTCAAATTTGAGTTTTTGAATTTCTAATCCACTCCTATATATTCGCAGAGCATCCAGGTGAAAGCTCCATGTGCCAAAAAGGGGCGGAGAAAAGAAGAAGCTCTTGGATAAACCTCCAGTTCAGAAGTGTGCAGCAGTTGAACAGAGCCTATTTCAAAGGTTCTCATAGTCAGGGGGAGTTGCTTGCCGAGAGGACTGAGACGATTAGCGACAGAAGGCGAAGTCGGTCAAAAGGTCTCTGGCAAACATGTGTGAAACAGACCTGTTTCAAAGAAGAAAATATTTGACGTCTGTTGGTCAGAAAAAAGGTCAGCCACGTTGTTTGCTCAGAAAGCTGAGGAGAAGATAGAGATCAAAATTTAGATTGATGCTAGGTCCAAAGTATACATTGTCAGGAGAGAGTAAAGATTCGTTGCTGAGACAGTCTCTGGTGGAACAGACTAAGAGGCAGATGGGTGATGCTGAGACCGTTCCAGTCAACTTTCCTTTAAATATCACTGAATTTGAGTCAGTTGCTGAGACGGATAAGCAGAACAAGGAGTGATGAAGTCCTCTGTTGCAGCACGACTGTCTAAGCAAAAAGGGATACTAGAACAAGGAAAAAGAAGAGTGCAACCACTGAGAGAGGGGGAGCAGTGTCATGAAGAAGGGAAAGATTGGTGCTACGAAGTTCGAGAAGTGACCACCCTATCAGAAATCTAAGTGGAAAGGCTTTGACAAAGGCTGTCACATTATCAGGAGCATGGTTCTGCAATAGTGAAATTGGCAAGAAGCGAATGATTGTTCAGGAGAGGAGAGTTGTTCGGGAAAATGTTTTGAAGTCCCTGAGGTTGTCAAGGCCATTAAGTCTCTTACTCTGATAATGAATCAATCGTGTGTTGCAGAGGATGCGAAGCCACTCATATATATACTTGTCGATTTTATTTGCAAAAAGGGGGAGTATATTGAAACGGCAAAGACGGCACTCGATATATTTATGCCATTCGCTACCTATGATGATGAAGTTTTGTCATAAAAATGCCAAGGGGGAGAATGTTTAGTCCAGCAGTTCATGGACTTTTGAATGGCATGTTTTTGACAAGGGATCTAGAAGGCTATAACAGACAGTGAGACAAGGATGGCTGCGACAGGCGTGTGCAAGTGAATCCATCGAGATCAACAAATATTCTGCGAATGAGATCTGCAAATATTCTGCGAATATACTTGCGACAACAAAGATATATTCTGGGATTTTCGGCGGAAATATTCTTCCAGATTGTGCGCGCCAAAGATCGGATCCGTTCTGCATTAGGAAAGCAAAATCAAAGATTACATACCTAAATCTATTTATGCGAGATCGGAATAATCAAGTGTGATTATCGAAAAAGAAGTCATCTGATCGAACAGGAGAGTGTATGAGAGCTGCAGATCGGCGATCAACTTCAGATAAAGTTAGAATCCAGCCGCCGAGCTAATTAAAAGGTTGATCGGAGTAAGTTTAAGAGAACGTTGAACAGACTGAGTTCCAGGCTTGATATTCTCGGGAAGAGAATCATCGATTTGTGGGTGGCAAATCAAGGTGGGATGAGAAGGATATCCGTCTAAGGGAGTCAGACGCACTCACATTACTTCAACTACATAGTGGTAACTAAGGGAGTTGAGTTACTTAAAGATCTATTATACTTGATTGTATACATTGTGAAGTGATTTCCACTTGGGGTTCCGAGTAAACCCCCCCTGAGTAGGCTCACAGAGCTGAACAGGGTAAACATATCCTGTGTCATTTTTTATTCTTTGTATTGTTTCCATTGCAACTAACAATCACCAAAATGCAATTTGTTAAAGCTTTGTGAAACAGTTAAAAGTGATCTGGAACAGCCCGAGTAGAACAGACGTATAACTTTCAGAATTATTAAATTTCCAAAAAAATAGAGTTCTATATATGTTAAAATTTATCTGCACAAAATGATACACATGGTTCCATATGACCATAATTTAATACTTGAACATTTTTAGAAGTGACTGATTGAGGACTTAACAATGTTGAGTTTCAGACTTTTATTGGTGAGAGAGCTCTTTCTCTAAAGTAATTTTGTAGCATGAAAATCTTCCTTTTCCATTTGTCAAAATTTAAAAATAGAAAGTGTATTTTGATGAACAAGCCAATTGTAAATGACCGTGAAATGGATTTTGTAATTTTGCAGCGCTACTGAGATACAGATTGTGTGTAAGCAGTTTCTACAGGACAATCTTGTACCGATGAATCTGGTGCAGCAAGAATAATGAACAAACAATTTGTTCACCCAGTTCGGCCAATTGCCTACGTTTGGGAAGGACTGAACTTCAGCCCTTAATCCACAAGTCTCAAGGTCCCGAGTACAACACTGTACAACACACGCAACCTATCCTACTCGTCCTTTCCTAGTACCATAATCAGAACAAGCTCTGACTTGTGTATCACACACCTACACACCTGATTTAATTCAGAATAGCTAAACCACTGTTTTTCACAGACTCAGCCTATTCTAATTAAACCAATGTTACCATAGGTTGCTATATCACACCCTTGTTCCACTAGCATGTGCCGAATTTGTCCGCGTCGCTCCAAGCCTTCTGCAGAGCCAATCGAACCTCTCCACGAGCGCTGCACACTCTGGAATGCTCCCCCTCACTCAGTGACCACCTGTCACTAGCGAGACCTGGCCTCCTGCCAATTGCCCAAATACCTCCACTCGACACTTGCTCCGCGGCCTCCCTTGATCAACCAACAAGCAATCACTCCTCTGAATTGGCTTCCCAGATCAAGCACTGATCAGACTCTGCAAGTCTCAATCACACTCAGCTTTAATCACCTCAGCTCTGCGCTCACGCTCTGCTCTTGGTGATGATCGAAGCACGCCTCACACACAATCTCCCTCCGTTGATACTCTGTGTATATTTCTGTGTTTGAATTGTCTGTTTCGATAATATGATGCTCTGCCCAGCCTCCTTTAAATAGGAACCCCAAGTTCCATCAATATCAATTTTTCCCCCAATCATTAATATCTCCTAATTTGTAGGAGATTAGATTTTATTTGAAAATCTAATCTTCCACAAATAAATCTTCACCCTAGGACAAAATCTTTACTAGGATATTCTCTGCTGAATATTTAGAAGCTCCCTGTAAGCTTTGCTCTTCAAGATGGACCGCTGAAAGCAATCTCCGAATGGGCGCTGATCTTCTACTACAGGTCTACGCTCCAGGATCTGCTATAGCAGCAGCTTATTCACGTGTGCTGGTATTGTCAATTGAATGCCATACTACATCATCAGATTTATTTAAAAATATTTATAGAAATCTATGAAAACCAGAGATTGCTGGTATTTCATCAAGGATAATTTTTTGAATAACCCGAACCTCCATAGTAATAATGGATACAAAAATCTCTTTATCTCTGGGTTTTACTGAAGAGTAGCAATTCATATTAATGACCTTTTGAGTATCATTTTTTTTGTGTTTCAATTTTGTGCTCTTAAAGTTAGGATTCTCCTCGTTTTGACTGATTGTCAAATGATGGAACATAGCAGCTTTCATATATAATGTTTTTGAAAATACTCCGTTTCCCATTTGCGTCGCTGTACGATGACTGTTGTTCCTTTTATTCACAATTTGTCCACCCCATGACACACTATTTGCAAGACTTGATAATTGTGGGACGATATGTGCAAGCCAGTATCCAACAAACTCGCCATTTTTAACTAAATCACAATTACCTAATGTCTGAGATGTAATTTTCAAAAAATAATCCAATCTAGTTAGATATTACCTACAAACATGATACCTTACTGTATCGAAATCTTATGTCTAAACTTATGTAAGAAAAACTATATACCATTTTTTTTCTAACCTTTTGTATCGTTATAAATAGTTCATGCCTTTCGACTCTGTGTACTGAAGTTTGTGGTAAATAAGCACCAGGTACAATTTTTTGGCTAACTTGAATAAATCCCGGGCATTCTAGATTGTAGTATCCATTCACATACCCATCAGGCTTATACAAAATATCAAGAGTAGTTTTAGTTAATAATTTGGCAACAAAGACGAAGTTAAGTAACCTAAATATTTAAATACCATATGAAAGAATTGGTAAACGAACCGTCCAAAATACAAATAAGTGGCTTTCAACATCTCCATGAAATCTATCCTCCAAACATAAAAATTTCAACCTCAAGAATTCCCTTCTGCGGCATCTCATCATGCTTTGATATATTTCCTCTGCGTTGGCATGCGTCACAAGACTTCACAAATTCAAACGCGTCCTTAGACAATGATGAGCAGACAAATAACCTTATGTTTGTCCGTATTTTCACTTTACTTCTTGTTCGTTCCGTTATTTTATAAAGTCATTTGATGTTTTCTTTGTCCATTTCAGTTGAAAATGCGTATAACATGATACGAAGTGGTCCAAAGAAGTTTCAGGTGAATTCTAGTTGATCGAGAGCAAAAGAGATCAAAATCTAGCAAAAGGCAGATTTGATTCGCCCAGGCTAGTTTGATTCGTCCAAGGTGATTAACCTATTCATCTTCAAAGGCTCGCCAAGCACACGGTTTATATCTGATTGAGGCGTGCCATATCTTGTTGGAAAGCTAACTCAAAGGGGTACAACGTCATAGTTTACATCAAGACAAAATTCGAAGGTTGAAAGGATCAAAATAGGCTAGATTCTAGCACTGCAAAGTTGATTAGGCCAAAGAAAAATTCAGGCTAGGCCGACTCACTTTTGATTCGGCCAAAGAAAAGTGATTCGCCCAAGAATAAATTGATACGCCCAGCTTCATTACAGCAATGTTACATTATGATTCGGCCGAATCAAATTATAGGGCTGCACGAATCACTTGATTTAGGGAGAATTCGCTTGTAGATCAAATCTGGGCAGACTCACCTGTTCATCTTCGAAGGCTTGCCGATGGCATGATTCTTATCCGATTGCGGCATGCCATAGCTTGTTTGAAAGCTAATCCAAGTTAATGTGAAGATGTGATTCGAAGGTATAAAGGGTCAAACAAGCAAGTTGCTAACGCTGCAGAAGTGATCCGCCCAAGCAGTGGGCGAATCAAAAGTGATTCGGCGAAGGAGAAGGATTTCATCTCATGGACCAAGGTTTGACCGATTCAAATAAAGGGTTGACCGAATCAAAAGTGATTCGGCCAAGAGAAAGTGATTCGGCCAGCCATATTACAGCACTGAGATATTGATTTCGACACTCTGTCCGAATCAACTCATTAAGCCTTGCCCGAATCACTTTTGATTCAGGCACGGCGGCTAAATATAAATAGGTTAAAGGTGGGAACAATTAGAGAGAGCCTTGGGGTGCCTCCGGCGCCTAGGTTTCCTCCTTGGGACAAGACCCTAAATCGAAAATTTGGAGAATTATCAAGGATTTGGAGAAGACACACAACAATTGAAGATTCTACATCAACCCTTTACTCATCCCTACTTCTCTACTACTCTACTTTCCTTCCTTTTCCTTTTTGAACCATATCATCATGTTTTGTTTCAAACTCGCCATTAGTGAGTAGTCCCATTATAGTTGGCATTCTTATTGATCCCTTTAGGTTTGATTGTAATGCAAGACTTGTCTTTTTATCTATATGAATGAAGTTTGGTTGAAAATTCTCATGCTTTCTCTGCATATCAATTTTGTGCACACCAAGTGTTTGATGAAACGTATGAATGACTACGAATTGGTAGAACCCTAGGGATGGAATGAGAGTTTAACCTAGGTTTTTTAGAAGATTGAGCATGTTAATTTTAGGTTGCGTTTGTGTGCGAGAGTGACATACGCATTCCACTAGGCAAAGTATTGAGGGATTTTAGTTAACTATCAATAGACCGAGAGGTTGATATTTAGAGACTTTTGTTCTACGCGGTTCAATAGAACGAGAGTTTCAGAACCGTACTATTTAGGTATTATTCCCATTTTATAGAAGGAGCGAGAACTGAATTTAGAATGTGTGATACCTTAGCCTAGAACCATCACTCGAATTTACTCATGATTTAGACAAGTTTTGTACTGCTAATCGCATGAGCTTGGGGTGAAGTAGGATTCCAACTACGTTTTCTCTCTTACTTTACTTCCTCATAAATTTGAACTTGTCTTTAGTATTCACTTGAGATACCTCGCATAAAGGAAAAATCCCTCCTTTTATTTAGTAGTTTTACCTTAAGCATTACTAGCTAGCTTTAGACTAATCTAGGCTTTTCTCTTGGGTTCGACTCGAGGTCACTCGGATTATAAATATTGTTTGATCACCGTGATTGGACTAGTATTTTTACTACCACAATTTCGACAACGTTCAAAATGGCGCCATTTCCGAGGATTAGCCATTAGACTAGTTTACTTTTTAGTATTGTTTAACTTATTCTACTTCTTTTTTTTTCTTTTTTTTGTTGATTGTGATTGCATGTTTGCGTGCTATTCTTTGTTACTTTGTTTTAAGTTCACACTTATTGACGCTTTCTCTGATTGTTTGGTAGGTGTTTGAATGCAAACCAAAGCACGTACGAAGAAGGCACGAGAACAAGCCTCCACATCAACGCCAAACCCAGATCAGAAAATTCAAGATTTTGATACTCCTTCACCTCAAATTCCAGTTGATCAAACACCAACAAAAATTATGGATCAACCGAATCCGAGGAGGGAAGGAAATGCCGCTCTTCCGCAAGAGGAAGAGGAGAGACCAGTTGATCAAACACCACGCTATTTATGCATGCCACTTGAGAAGGGATCCTCGCAAAGGACTTCTCAAGTGTGTTTCTTATGAAGAGGAGAATCAGCTACGTCTTAGCCAAGACGTTAAACTAGGCTGGTGAGTATTTGGTCTTTTGCTTATACTTGTTGGTAGTATAGAATTGTTTTGGACTTTGTGTTGCACCATGCGCCAAATGTTTGATTAGTGGTTTTTTTTTTGTGCCTTCTAATTACCCCTTTGAATTTGGATAGCTACATGTAGCAGTTTTAAGTGTGGAGTAATTGGATGATGTTTAGGTTGCGAACTTTTGATTTACAGGAGCATATCTAAGTAAACTCATCATTTGAATCGTTGCACATTTGTTTTCCAATCTTTCGCCTAGCTATATGTTCCGCATTGATTTATATGTAATAGCTAGTTGTTTCAATTTGCGAATTCAGGTGTTGCGCTAATATTTTTCTTGAGTTTCAGATTTAACGCAACCGATTGGAGCATCATTCACATATGTGAGCAGCAGCACATTTGGCTACCTCCACATGAGAAAAGTTCCTTCGAAACTCTCTTTACTTCTTTTACTTTCTATTGCTTAGGGACTAAGCAATCTTTTATGTGCGGGGTGTTTGCGCTTGCACTTTTATCTGCTTAACAACATGATTTTATGCTACGTATTTACTTTGCGCGCATTATACTCACGTGATTGCTTTCATCCTAGCCTTCAATATTGACCACACAAAGTAATGTTTGCTAAGCAATTAAGTAGTATCATTTTAAAAAAATTTGGAATAAGTTGTGCTGTGAATTCATGAATCGTATTTTTAAGTCGATTGACATTCTTTGTGATGATATTATTCACATGATTCGGTTTTTTGACTAGCTTAGTTCGATAGTGCATGAAAAATGAAGTTTAGTTTAGCGAGCACAAAATTAAAATAAAAACAATTTTCATATAAAACATTATGCTTGCTCTTGTTTGCTTTTAGGTGACTTTAGCATTCCTATTTAGCCTTTGCATTTGTTTAGCTCACACTTCACGCTCCATTATGTATCACTTAGGCACATTGTTAAGTATTAAGTGTGCAGTCAAATAAAGTGTTTGCGAAAAAGGCGCAAGAAAGAAAAAATTATATTTTTAAGGTTTTACAAATGCCGATGATTAGGAAGGTAAGTTCTCCCTTGAAAGCTTTTGTCTAAACACAAAAATATTATTTTTTATTTTTGGGTCAAAGAAAAGTTTTAAAAATGCCGAGGGTTAGGAAGGTAAGTTTTCCCTTGAAAGCATTTGTATAAACGCAAGAAAAATATTAAACACACTTAATTCTTGACTTTGTGCCTATTCCGCAAATTCTTTCGCATGTATGTGAGTAAGGCATTTTGCATTTCGCTTTTAGGAAGCGTCTAAGGTATGACCCTCGTAATTTATTACTTAAACATCAAGATTTGTACGACTGAATTTTAAAATTTTCAATGTCAAAACTCCTCTTCTCTTACAGATTATGATGTGTAGTCTAAATCTTGAGAACGAGTTTGTTGTCCTGAGCCTATGGACTTGCCCTTAGCAAGCATAGGTGACAGACTCGACAAAATTTTTGTGTAAGCGACACTTTTCTTCATACTACTTGCATAGGAAATTGAGCGGTAATTTGAATTTGACGGATGCTAGTTTTGATATCGATTCTATGAATATTTATTGTCACAATGAAGTGAACGATCCTTAGATTTTGCGTGACGTGAATGATTTGCACAACTTTATTATTATATGGGCTGATAAAGAACTACTTGTTTAGCAAACTATATTTGGATTTTGAACACTTCTGATTGCGAAGTGGGATTTGTGAGTATTCTGTTGTTGCAATATGGCAGTGTTTGACAAAACCAGCACAAGCAAACAAGCAAGTGAACAAGATGCTGCTACAGTCAAAGTTCAGCACAAGTGAACAAGCAAGTGAACAAGGAGCAGCTATAGCAGGAGGAAGCTTTAGCAGGAGCTTGTTCAGAAGAGCTGTAGCGTCTGTCCGTGCAGCAGCAATCTGTTTTTTGGAAAGAAGGTGTGGTAGTCCTTCGAAGAGCATCAGAGGAGGTTCAGAGTTGCTGCAGAGAATATTCCAGAGTGGAGATTCCTAGCTGAAGTAGGAGTTTTGGTTTGAATCTCAAATGAAATCTAATCTCCTAGAAATTAGGAGATATTGATGTTGCTAGGGGAACTGCTATAATCTGATAATGATAGCAGTGGACGCGCCTATATAATGGAGATCCTTCAAAGCGATGAAGGGTGATCGAAGAAGAGAGCTGAAAGCGAGAACACACAGATTTCCGAGAGAGTAATTTTGGTGTGCGAACGAAGTCTTCGATTATCACCGAGAGCAGAGCGTGAGCGCAGAGCTATGGTGACAAAAGCAGAGGGTGATCAGGACTTGTGTAGTCTGATCCAAGCTTGATCTGGAAGCCAATTCAAAGCAGTGGTGCTTGTTGGTTGAGCAAGGGCAGCCGCGGAAGAACTGACGGGTGAGTGACTCAGTCGAGTGTCTGGACGGCAGTGCTTGCTAGTGACAGGAGGTCACTGAGTGAGGGGTAGTATTCCAGAGTGTGCAGCACTCGTGGAATCGTTCGAACGGCTCAGCGGAAGGCTTTGGAGCGACGCGAACAATTTATGCATTAGCTGTGTGCTACAGCAGATGCTATAGCAACCCTGCAGAACTTGAGTGGTGTTTAGAATAGGCTGAGTTTCGAGGAGACAGTAGCTATTCTAGATAGATATCAGTAGAGGGTGTGCAGACAGAAGTCAGAGCCTGTTCTAATTGTGTGCGAGGTTGCGTGGGTTGTACCGTGGGTCATCCACCTAAGGTTGAGTAGCATAGGTTGCGTGGGTTGTACCGTGGGTACTTGGCAATCTTGAGATTAGTGGATTGAGGACTGAGAAGAGTCCTTCCCAGACGTAGGCAATTTGGCTGAACTGGGTGAACAAACTGGTGTCCTTATTCTTTCCTGCTGAAACAGTTTCCGAGTGAACAAGAGTGTGCTGTAGCAACTGCTTGTTCACCAATCTGTGTATATGAGGCGCTGTGAATTTCAATTGGTATCAGAGGGGGAGCTCAACACACAGAGTAAAAGATCCTACATCGCCTCTGAAGGAAGGATAGAGCACGAGCAGACCTCCATTGTTGGAAGAAAGCAACTATGGATATTGGAAGGCTAGGATGAAGGCCTTTCTCAATGCCATTGATGAGAAGACCTGGAGAGCTATTGTGGTCCAGTGGTCTCCTCCGATCACCATGGATGAACAGGGAGTTACACGGATAAAACCTGAAGAACAATGGTCTGCCGAAGAGGGAGCTGCAGCAACTGGTAATTCAAAGGCTCTGAATGCTATCTTTGCTACGGTTGATGCTAACAATTTCAGGTTGATATCAAACTGTGATATGGCCAAGCAAGCTTGGGAGATCCTGCAAACTGCCCATGAAGGAACTGATAAAGTAAAGCTGTCAAGATTACAGATTATTGCTACACAGTTTGAAAATTTGAGAATGCTAGAAGAGGAGACGATCACTGAGTTCAATGCAAAACTGTGTGACCTGGCAAATGAAGGCCATGCCCTTGGAGAACCTATTCCTGAAGAGAAGCTGATTAGGAAGGTACTAAGATCGTTGCCCACAAGATTTGACATGAAAGTGACGGCCATTGAAGAAGCTCAAAATGTCAGACACTTAAGGCTGGAAGAATTGGTTGGATCACTCAAACAATTTGAGATGAAGCTGGTTAAAGAAGAGCCTACTCCTAAGGAGAATATAGGACTGAAGGCAGAGACAGAAGTGAAGAAGCTAGCTCTAGATGACCAGCTGAGTATGCTGGTAAAGAACATTGGGAAACTCCTGAAGAACACGGATTCAAGAACTGGGCAAAGCTCTTCCATAAGAAAACAATTTAGAAGAGGTGGAGAGAATAAAAGGAGAGGGAAGGAATCGGCTCAAAATGATGATGAAAAGAGAAACAGAAGAAAGAGCATGAAGTGTTGGAACTGTGAAGGATATGGTCATCGACAAGTCGACTGTACTAGTAAACCAATGAAGAAGGCCAATCAGAAAAATGCCCTTTCTGCCAACGGAAGTGAAGACGAGACAGATCTGAGTGAAGATGAATGCAACATGGTCAGATACAGATCAGTCAGAAAAGGCAGAAAAACACAAGGTAGGGGTGAATTAGCTCCTGCTACAGCAATCCCTATATCACCATGTCAAGACACTATTAAAGTATAAAAGATGCTATAGGTGCGGGCTCAAAGGTCACATTAGGAGGAACTGTCCATCAGCATACCACAGAAAGGGGTCAGCCAGAAAAACAGCTAAGCATAACTATGGGAGAACTCAGCATCTTGCTCTTATCAGCACAGCAAGTTCCTCGAACAAGGTTGGCTGGTATTTTGACAGTGGCTGCTCGGGGCATATGACGGGAGAAAGATCCTTCTTGAAGAGTATAACTCCTTGCTTAGAACAACAGGTGAAGTTTAGAAATGGCCTGAGGGGAAGAGTTCTGGGAAAGGGAACACTGGCAGTTGAAGGGATGCCCGAACTAAGCAATGTCATGCTGGTGGAAGGACTGAAGGCGAACCTCATAAGCATTAGCCAGCTGTGAGATGGGACCCAACAGGTGAAGTTTACAAAAGATTCGTGCAACGTCTTCAACAAGAATGGAGAATGTATAATGGAGGGAACCAGATCGAGAAGCAATTGCTATCTTCTCAAGGTAGACACAAACTCTCCTTTACCAAGATGCATGCTAACTAATGCAGAGGAAATGAATCTCTGGCACAGAAGGATGGGTCATGTCAATCTGAGGACTCTGAAGAAGATTGCAACAGAAGGGTTAGTCAGAGGAGTACCGCTGATTAAAGGCGAGATAAGTTCCATCTGCGGAGATTGTCAGATTGGGAAACAAAAAAAAGGCTTCACATCCAAAAGTTAAAGATACAAACACAACCAGACCTCTCCAGTCGATACACATGGACCTTTTTCATAAATAAATAGAGTATAGAAGCGGAACCAAATGGCTAAGATCTGTTAAAAATCCTATTATAATTACTTGTATCATTAGCGGCGGATGGGTCCTATGGAAGTCGAGAGTGTGGGTAAGAAAAGATATGCCTTCGTCTGCATTGATGACTATACCCGGTTCACTTGGATTGATTTTATCAGAGAGAAATCAGACACGGTAAAAGTAATAGTCTCATTGGTGTCCTGTCTGGAGCAACAGAAAAATCTCAGAATCACCAACATACGCAGTGATCATGGCAGAGAGTTTGAAAACGAAGCTATGGATGAGTTCTGTCGCCAAAAGGGTATCTCACATCAGTTTTCCTCTCCAATCACTCCTCAGCAGAATGGTGTAGTGGAATGAAAGAATCGGACAATTCAAGAAATGACCAGAGTCATGATTCATGCCAAGAGGATCCCCCTGAGATTCTGGGCTGAGGCAATGAACACCGCATGCTACATCATCAACAGAGTCACCATACGAAAAGGAACCAACCAGACTTGCTATGAGCTCTGGAATCAGAAGAAGCCCACAGTAAAATACTTTCATATCTTTGGAAGTGACTACTACATTCTGAGAGATCGGGAGTACAGGAAGAAGCTTGAACCAAAGAGCGATGCTGGTTTCTTCCTGGGATATTCAATGAACAGTAGGGCATATCGAGTGTACAATCAGAGAACAAGAACAGTGATGGAATCCATAAATGTAGTAGTCAAAGATGTTGAAGAAGAATCTTCCACTGTTCCAGATGATGCTATAGCAAGTACTGAAGCAGAAAATACAGACGAACTCCAAGAGAGCCTACATGAAGAATAAAATGATGAGACTAATGATCCACCACCAAGGCAGCCTCCAAAGAAGATTCAGAAGAACCATCCACTAGCCAATGTGATTGGAGATCCGATAGAAAGAAGGAGAACCAAAAGCAATGCTTACCTCAATACCTGCTTCCTATCCAGTATAGAACCGAAGACATTCAAGGAAGCCTTGAATGACGAATTCTGGATGATAGCTATGCAGGAAGAACTAGTAGAATTCGAAAGACACGATGTTTGGGACTTGGTGGACAGACCTAAAGGAGTACACATTATAGGTACCAAATGGATCTTCAAAAACAAAACTGATGAAAAGGGGAACATCACAAGAAAAGCCAGGCTTGTTGATCAAGGATACACTCAAATTGAGGGGATAGACTTCGAAGAAACATTTGCTCCAGTCACTCGTCTGGAGGCCGTCAGACTGCTTCTAGCTATGTCATGTTTTCTGGGTTTTAAACTATATCAAATGGATATCAAAAGTGCATTTCAAAACGGAGACATCACTAAAGAAGTGTATGTTTCCCAGCCAAAAGGTTTTGAAGATCCTCATCATTCGGAGCACGTGTACAAACTAAAGAGAGCTCTGTACGGGCTTAAACAGGCTCCTCGAGCATGGTACGAGCGGCTGACAGTTTTTCTTGAAAAACATGGCTACAAAAGAGGGGGAGCTGACAAAACTCTATTTGTGAAAAACACCAAGTCGGATGGGATCATTGCGCAGATATATGTGGATGACATTATCTTTGGATCGAAGTCTCAGAATCTGGTGAAGCAGTTTGTGGATCACATGCAGAAGGAATTCAAAATGAGCATGGTCGGAGAATTATCGTATTTCCTGTGTAACTTGGTAATTTTCCGGAATAGTATAAATAAGAAAGAGATGCAAAATTATAATGGCTTCTTCAAAAATCGAAAACCCTAGACGAATGCTCTTGGACGACTTGGAAATTTGTGAAGGATTTGGCGAAGACACACCAAATTGAAGATTCTACACCAACCATCTACTCAACCACTACTCCTTTGCATTCAATTGGTAAACAATTTAAATAAAAAAACTATGTTTTGTTTCAAACTCACCATGAGTAAGTAATATAAGACATGTTCTTATGGATCCCTTAGGTTAGATTGTAATACAAGACATGTTCTTTTATCTATATGAATGAAGTTTGATTGAAAATTCTTATGCTTGTTCTTCATGTTAATTCTATGCACACCAAGTGTTTGACGAAACGCATGAATGAGTATCAATTGATAAAACACCTAGGGATGGAATAAGAATTGAACTTAGGTTGCTTAGAAGATCAAACATGATTATTTTAGATAGCGTTTGTGCGCGAGAGTGACATTCGCATTCTATTAGGCTACGCATAGAGCGGACTTTAGTTAACTATCAATAGACCGAGAGGTTGAGATTAGGAGACTTTTGTTCTACACGGTTCAATAGAGCGAGAGTTTGAGAATTGTGTCACTTAGGTATCATTCCCATTCTAGAGAAGCAGCGAGAGTTGAATTTAGAATGCGTGACAGTTTAGCCTAGAATAATCAATCAAATTAACTCATGAATATATTACTATTTTGCATTGCCAATCGTATGACCTAGGGGTGAAATAGGATTCCGATTACGTTTTCTCTATTATTTTACTTCCACCCAAATTTGAACTTGTCTTTAGTATTCACTAGATATAGCTCACGTAGAAGAACCCCCCCCCCCCTCCCTTTTATTTATTAGACTCGCATTAGGCATCACTATCTAGCTTTAGACTAATCTAGGCTTTTCTCTTGGGTTCGATTCGAGGTCACTCGGATTACAAATATTGTTTGTTAACATGATTGTACTAGTATTTATAGTACCACAATTTCAACAACGTTCAAACTGGCGCCGTTGCGGAGACTAGCTATTATACTAGTTTGCTACTTAGTATTGTTTTAAGTTAGTCTACTTTATTATTATTTTTTCTTTACTTTGTTGATCGTGATTGCATTTTGCGTGCTATTCTTGCCTACTTTAATTTAAGTTCACACTTATTAACGCCTTCTTCGATCGCTTGGTAGGTGTTTGAATGCAAACTTGAGGGCGCACGAAAAAGGCAAAAGAACAAGCTTCCACGTCAACACCAGATTTTGACACTCCTCCCCCTCAAATTCAAGTTGATCAACAAATAATAGAGAATATGGATCAAGCACTAGCAAGCATTGTGGATCAACCAAACCCGAGGAGGCTAGGAAATGTTGTTCGTCAGCAAGAGGATGACGAAAGGCCGGTTGGGGAATACATTGCCCCAACCCTTGGATAATATGGATCACCCATCTATTTAAAAGAGGGTGACGATAAGGAATTCGAGATAAAGTCGGCGCTTCTCCACATGGTAGCCGCAAATCAATTTGAAGGGTATGAAAATCCTAATGCGCAGCTGACGCAATTTATAGAATTATGCCGCCCACAAAGTGCAGGGGATCAAAATGGAGGCCATATACATGAAAGTATTTCTATTCTCATTAAGCGGAAAAGCCAAGGATTGGCTAATGAGTCACGAGCCGAATACTTTCCGCACTTGGGAAGAACTCGCCCAAGCTTTCCTTATTCAATTCTTCCCGCCGGCAAAGACTAAGAAAATCCGGGATAGAATTTGCCAATTCACTCAACAAGATGAAGAGAATTTTCACGAGGCATATGAGCGCTTCAAAGAGGTATAAAGAGATTGTCCGCATCACGGGTTCAGCAAATGACGGCTCATGCAAAGTTTTTAAGATAAAATGGATCAAGATGCAAGAAACCATATGGACCAAGCTAGCTGAGGGGCAACGATGGATTTGAGAGCCCCCGATGGTTTCAAATTATTGACAAGATAGCGCGGAACACACATCAATGGGGTGGAGAAAGAAACCACCTAAACAAGGGAAAGAGCATTCATCAAAAGCCGTGACAAAAGAAGATTTCAATTCCGTAGCAAAACCGGTGAATTCTTTGGCAGCTTCAATTGGAAATTTAAATCTCAACAAAAAGAGAGACAACTAGCAAGTTTGCGGTATTTGTTCTAGCCCGGTGCATAATGATGACTCGTGCACCGCATAGCACGCGGACGATTATAAGGATAGTATATACTTAGTCAGAAATCAAGGGAGAGAATATGCGCCGCAGCAAGCTAGAGGTTATTAGCCAAGGAACCCTCCAACCCATGTGAGATTCCATGAGGATCATTTTCCGAGAAGAGCACCACTGAATATAGACCTCAAACCAGCACCACCAAGGTTTGTACCGAGAAATCAAAATCAAGGAGACCCCTCCAACACATATCAGCCAAGGAGCAACTAGCAAAGCAGAAAGTATCAAAGACCAAACAATTTCAGCCATCAAAATCAGGGAACCCACCAAAGGCAAACTTTGAATGAGGAGCCCTCCCTGATTTCTATCGCTGCCCAGTTGGCCGCGACTCAAGCACAGCCGTAAAAAGACAACCAGCTCATTCTTCAAAGGTTAGATCAGTTGCAAACGCACAACAAAATGTTAGAAACGTACATTGCGCAACAAGCTAGTTCGTTTTTGAAATATCAAGGGAAGCTGCCCTCGCAACCCGATGAGAGCGGAAGGCTAAAGGCTAGAGCGTTGAATTGTGAGTGTGTGCTGAAAGGAGATCAGGACTGGAGAAGTCTGATCTAGGCTTGATAAAGGAACTTCAACTGTCTAGTTGAAGGATTAAGTACTAGCTTTGAAGCACAGTCGGGGAGAGGAGCTGTCGCGGACTGTTGAAGATCAAAGCTGAGTTCCTAGCTACTGAAGGGTGGTCCGTGATTGAGGGGGAGAAAAGTTTTGGTTTGAAGAACTCAATGAGAGTCCGACTGTTTGGCAGAGCGCGCTAGAAGAGTCGTCGACAAAAGTGACAACAATTATGCTACAGAGATTACTATAACATTCTGTCTACCTGAACATTGTAATAGAATAGCTAAGTCTGAAATCTTTGCAGCGCCTCTGAGTTGCATATTGTGTACAAGCAGTTGCTATAGCACACTCTTGTACCGACGGATCTTTTGCACCAAGATAAAACAATGAACAGTTAGTTGTTCACCCAGTTCGGCCAAGTGCCTACCTCTGGGAAAGCCTGAACCTCAGTCTTTCAATTCACTAATCTCAAGGTCAGTTGTACAACACGGTTCGACTCCTTGCAACCCATGCTACTCAACCATAGCTAGTCGATCACACACAATCAGAACACGCTCTGACTTGTGTTTTACACACACCTACTCACTTGAACCAAATCAGAATAGCTCTACCTCTGATCCCACAAATCAGCCTATTCTAATTAGTACAACGTGACCGTAGGTTTGCTATAGTACCCGTTGTAGCAACTAGCTGGTGCAGGTGCTGTCTGCGTCGCTCCAAAGCTTTCCGCTGAGCCGATTGAACTCTTTCACGAGCGCTGCACACTCTGGAATACTCCCCCTCACTCAGTGACCGTTTGTCACTAGCGAGAATAGGCCTTCTACAGATTGTCTGAGTTCCTCCACTCGACAATTCTCTTGCCGCCTTCCTTGATCAACCAACAAGCCAGCCCTGCTCTGAATTGGCCTTCTCCGATCAAGCTCTGAACAATTCTTAGATCAGTCTCTGCTCTAACCACTCAGTTCTACGCTCATGCTCTGCCTTTGGTGGTGATCCAATCTCTGCTCTATGACTCTGAATATATCTCTCAGGATATTGCTCTATCTTTCTGCTTGGATTCTTTCTTGATGGGTTCTTTGCTTCTTTGCCCAACCTCCTTTAAATAGGAACTCCATGCCACATCAATATCAAATTTAGGAAGTTCCTAAAACATCTCAACAAGATCCTTATCTCCTACTTTTTGGGAGATTTGAAGTTCCTAAAAAATCTCAACAAGATCCTTATCTCCTACTTTTTGGGAGATTTGATTTCCCAATCAAATCTTCAAGTTGTGGAACAGAATCCATTTCTGAGGATATTCTGAGAATATTTAGAAGCCTTTCGTTGCACTGCTACTTCATATCTGGGCAGATTATTCTTCATGCCAAAACTGCTGCTTTGCTGCTACAGCTCCCTGCTACAGCTTCTGGTGTAGCAACTACTTGTACTCTAAGCTTGTTCACTCTGGCTGGTTTTGCACTAGCTGCTGTTTTCACATGGGTAGCTGTATTGCTTTCAATGTTCACGATACTCTACCGACCTGTTGCGATGCTGGCAGCAACCCTCCTTACGTTCTTTGGGCTGCTCCAAGTTGATCGGCATGCTATTGACTTTGGGAATCTTCTAAATTCCATTTAGAAAGCTTTTGTTGCTCTTCTCTTCAATTCTGGACAGCTTGTTCCTTACACGGAAATCTGCTATTTAGGATGCTAACGCTCTCTGCTACACAGGTTGTTGTAGCAACGCCTTATGCACTCTGCTTGTTCAATCTGGAACGCTCTACACTAGCTGTTGTCTTCACATGCTTGCTGTAGCAGACTCTTGTGCACCTTGTAGGAGTTTGTCAATGATCCCACATACCTTAACAATCTCTCCCTTGGCATTTTGACAAAATCCAAAGACCCTTCTTATCTTGGGCAATCCTCATCTCGTCTTCAGACTCCTTCTCTAGCAGCTTCCTAAGCTTCTTCAGGATTTATCTCAATTCAAGGACTCTATCTATCCCTAGCTTGTCTTCTGGCTTCTGCTCAAGTGGTGTCTTTGCGGGATGTTGTAGCAACTTCTAGCGCTGGTTTTGTCAAGGATGCCATTATCTTAACAATCTTCCCCTTGGCATTTTTGACAAAACCTGAGCATCTTCTGCAAGTGAAATTCGCAGCGTCTCTTGACAGACAGATTTGTGAACAAGCAGTTGCTGCAGCAGTTGCTGCTGCAGCGTCTCTTGTCTCAGCAAACAATGAACAAGACAGAAGTTTGTTCACCCAGTTCGGCCAACTGCCTACGTCTGGGGAGGACTATTCTCCAGTCCTCAATCCACTAATCACAGAGGTCTCCAAGTACACTCGGTTACAACTCCACGCAACCTATGCTACTCAACCTTGTGTGGATCACTGGACACAATCAGAACAGGCTCTGACTTGTGTCTGCACACCCTCTACAAATGTCAATCTAGAATAGCTACTCTCTCCTCGAAACTCAGCCTATTCTAAACTACACTCAACTCTGCAGGGTTGCTGCAGCATCTGCTGTAGCACACAGCTGATGCACAATTGTCCGCGTTGCTCCAAGGCCTTCTGCCAAGCCGATCGAATGATTCCACGAGCGCTGCACACTCTAGAATACTCCCCCTTGCTCAGTGACCTCCTGCCACTAGCGAGAGCTGCCGCTTAGACACTCGACCGAGCCACACGTCCGTCAGTTCTTCCGTGGCCTTCCTTGATCAACCAACAAGCACCATTGCTCTGAATTGGCTTCCAGATCAAGCTCGGATCAGACTACGCAAGTCCTGATCTCCTTCTGCTTCTGTCACCACAGCTCTGCGCTCACGCTCTGCTTTTGGATGATGATCGAAGAACTCGTCGCACACCAAAAATACTCTCTCTGATTTCTGCGTATGCACTCGTGTATCCCTCAGCTTCGATCAACCTTTCTGCTTTGACCTGTTCTTGCTTAAATAGCAACGCCAGCTTCAATCAAGAACAAAATTTAGCAATGTCCCACAAAGAATCAATTATCTCCTAATTTTTAGGAGATTAGATTTGTTTTGATCTCCAAAACAAATCTCCTTTTCTAGCTCGGAATTCCCCACTGGAATATTCTCCGCAGCACTTTAAAAGATTCTTCTGATGCTCTCCACAGAGCTGCGAGGCCTTCTAGCTAATCGCCCAGGTTGCTGCTGCTATCCGGACAGATGCTGCAGCAACTTGAACAAGCTCCTGCTATAGCATCCCCTACTGTAGCTGCTCCTTGTTCACTTGTGCTAGTTTTGTCAAACACTGACATACTGCATCATCAATCTCCCCCTTGGCATTTTGACAAAACCCTAGGACACTGATGCACACTTCCATGAACCAGTAAATACACCAAACGAAAAAAAAAATTCAACGTAAGAGTGAGAGGTGGCCACACTCGGCCTTAGCACGACCACGCAGGGCCAAAAAAAAACAAAGTTCATCAGTGGCAGCATGTTCATCAGTGGCAGCATCTTACTCTCCCCCTTTTTGGCACAGATGCTCAAGGGGCCTACTCGTCATCCGCCGGGAACTCCAGGTCTCTGAGCAGACTTCTGATCTGGCCGCGCCTAGCATCCCTCCTTTTTGCTTCTGCTTCAAGAATGAGCAGCTCAGATCTGAGATGGCTCACAATTCTGGCACGGAGAGCTGTTTGGATCGTGGCGGCAGGGGGAAGGGATTCCTCCAGAGGGGCTGGGGCTGAAGCAACAACCAAGAGCGGATCCTCATAGGCTATGTCCACTGCATGTTTCCCTTTAAACAGTTTGTGGTCTACTGTAAAGACCTGCAACTCCTCGGATAAACCTTCAGAAATCTCACCAAGCTCCGGATGTTGTGAGACCATCATCCCATAGATGAGGGAGGGTAGCACGATGAGCTTGCTGGAGGAAGCGCTGTCAGCATGAGTAGCCAGCTGGGGAAACATCACACTGCCCAGACTGATTTTCCTCCTTTTCCCAATAGAGTGTAAAAGGTTAGCAAAGGCTCTGCTATCCTTTCCCCTGTGAGAGCTGGGGATCCAGTTTCTAATGCCCAAATGATACAACAGAGCATTTTTTGAGGTGAGTTCAGCAGCACTAAGATTTGGACCACCCCAAGACAAGCAAACTCCTCCTGTCAGAACCTTAGCCAACACCTCTGGCTGGACATCCGTGGGCTCTCTGGCATTACCATGTATCTCAAGAAACTCATCTATTTTCTCAGGGGTGATGAGAATTTTCTTACCCCGCACCCAACTCTTTCCAAACTCATCTCCTCCTTCCTCACCAAATTTTTCTTCCATGTTCACAATAAATTCCCTAACAAGAGCTATATTGAATCTGTATGGGTAAGTCAGGGATTTGAGAAGGTTTACCTCAGTGAGAAGCTGGATAATGGCTGCTGATTTATACTTGTCCAGGTCCAGTCTCTTTTCTGTCACAATGTGCTTTCTCTCAACAGCGCTCCATGATTGGGAGGCATTCCTATTTCTGAACAAGATCTCCCCTACTGTGATTGCAGTTGAGTCTGCCAATGCAGGTCCTCTCTCAGACGATTCACGAGTAGTACCTTCATCTTCTTCACTGGACTCCTCTTCTTCACTGCTGGAATCAGGGATGAGGATTGGGGCTTTTCCTTTGTCTGAGGGTGGAGGAGGATGTGCTGCAGCAGGTTCTTGTTCAGAGGACTCAGCTTCTATCTCCTCCCCTTCACCTACTATGCCAGGAGACATGACAAGAGTTCTGCACCTCTCTTCTGTAGGACCTGCTACAGCATCCTCTGTAGCTTGTTCTTCTCTTGAGACTTCTTCAAGCACAGCCTCTTCAGTCAACACTGCTGCACTGGTTACAGGCTCCCTGTCACGGACTAGACGCCTCCTTTTCTACAGGGTTCCTCCTTGTAGAGAAGGACCGCTGTGCGACACAGGGAGAGGTGCGGGCTCCCAGACCACCACATCTAGACACTGAGCAGGCGCTTCATTACGCGACTTAGACCTCCTTTCAGACCTGCCTTGTCAATCTGCTGCCAAATTCTTCTTCAATCCGCGAGTCTTCACCATTGTTGCGGGTTTGTAGAGGATTGGAGGAACGCACGGTGAAGATTGTCAGCAACAATTTTGGGGAAGCGCCTTCAACTGTCTTTGCTCTAGAAGTTGATTTACCCGTTATTTTTCCTTTTCAATTTGAAGCTTCTGGATCACGTGTCACACATGTGTCTTCTCCTAGCTTTTAGCAACCAAAACACATGAACAAGCTTATTCTGACCAGGTTGCTGTAGCAGACGCGAGCTAGTTCTCCTACTCATTCCGGATGACAGCTTTGTTTGGTGGATCCTCGTGCGGTTCTGATGATGATTTCTTCACCCATACCTGGGTTTGTCTAGAGTTCCTCCTCTTCCGACCCTCAAGACTCCTGTCTCTTCGATTGTCATATTTGGGTTTCCACACCTGTATTACCTGTGGCTTTCTCCTGTCTTTTGCTTTCCAGTGCCCTGGTGCAGCGATCTTAGTAACCCTCCTCTGCGATTCTTTCCAGTAATAAGCATTTCCCGAATCTACTGGGCAAGGAGTCTTTATGCAGCATGTGTTGGCTCTGTGTTTCGTTCCCCTTTTTCCATTTGAGAAGATTCTTTGCTGCCGCTTCAGGTTAGAGGATATCTTCTGATTCCCTTTCTTCTGACCACCATTATTTGTGCAAGAGCTCCTTTTATTCTGAGGCTCTGGCTTTGTTTTAGATTGATGTTGCTTCAGGTGCTGCAGCATCCTCTTGTTCACGTGTCTAGTTCCATCTTTCCCTGCAGGTTTTGGAAATTCATCTGTATTATTCTTTTCATCTATCATAGCATCCGAGGCTTTTATGAAAACTGTTCCTCTAGAGCTTTCTTCACCAGTATATCCAAGCCCCGTTCTCCCTTTTCCAAGTCTTTAATAAGACAAAATTTCATCCAAGATATTTTTCTGAGGATCAGCTGCCTTGGCTGTTGCTGGTGAGACACCACTGTCAGTGGCTTGGCTTCCTGTGTCTTCCCTTTTCAAAATGGTAACTTGACTGTTGGATAGGGAGAGAAATTTCCTTCGTTCTTCTTCCAGAAGCTTGACTCTGTCAGTCAATGCTTGATTCATCTGAAGGGCTGCCTCACACTGTTTAAGTATTTTCCCCAGATAGTCAATAAGGCTGACAGTTGAGTCCTCCTCATCTTCACTTTCTGATACTTCAATCCCATAGTGGAATTCATCCTTCTTTAGCTCTTTGTGATTGAAATCTGACACACTGGTTAGCACAACACAATTCTCTTCATCACTTTCCTCAGAGTCACTCCATTTTGCTGTCAGGGACTTGTTGTTCTTTTTCTCTGAGTTTTTGAGGGGTTTTCTCGGACAGTCAGCCTCAATATGTCCATACCCTTCACAGTTCCAGCATTGGACACCTTTTTTCATTTCTTTCTTCTCATCTTCATTTTGAGCAGGTTCCTTCCCTCTCCTTTTATTTTCTCCACCTCTTCTGAATTGTTTTCGTGAGGATGAGCTTTGCCCAGTTCTTGAGTCCATGTTCTTCAGGAGCTTTCCAAGGTTCTTGACTAGCATACTCAGCTGATCATCTGGAGCTGGCTTCTTAGCTTCTGTTTCAGCCTTCAGTCCAATATTCTTGTCTTTGGGAGTGAGATCTTCTTTAACCAGTTTCATCTCAAATTGTTTAAGGGATCCCATCAACTCTTCCAGCCTCATGAGTCTGAAATTTTTGGGCTTCTTTAATGGCCGTCACTTTCATGTCAAATCTTATGGGCAACGACCTGAGGACCTTCCTGATCAGCTTCTCTTCAGGAATAGGTTCACCAAGAGCATGGGCTTCATTTGCCAGATCACAAAGTTTTGCATTGAACACAGTGACAGTCTCCTTTTCCAGCATTCTCAGATTCTCAAACTGTGTGGCAATAATCTGTAATCTTGACAGCTTTACTCTATCAGTTCCTTCATGTGCAGTTTGCAGAATTTCCCAAGCTTGTTTGGCCATATCACAATTTGATATCAACCTGAAATTGTTAGCATCAACTGCAGCAAAAATCGCATTCAGAGCCTTTGAATTACCAGTTGCTGCAGCTCCCTCTTCAGCAGTCCATTGTTCTTCAGGCTTTATCCGTGTGACTCCCTGTTCATCCATGGTGATTGGGGGAGACCACTGGACCACGATAGCTCTCCAGGTCTTCTCATCAATGACCTTAAGAAAGGCTTTCATCCTAGCCTTCCAATATCCATAGTTGCTTTCTTCCAACAATGGAGATCTGCTTGTGCTCTGTCCTTCCTTCATTGTCTTGGCTTCTTCAGAGACACTGTAGGATCTTTTACTCTGTGTGTCGAGCTCCTGCTCTGATGCCAATTGAAATTCATAGCGTCTCTTGACAGACAGATTTGTGAACAAGCAGTTGCTGCAGCACGCTCTTGTTCACTTGGAAATTGTCTCAGCAAACAATGAACAAGACAGAAGTTTGTTCACCCAGTTCGGCCAACTGCCTACGTCTGTCGAGGACTATTCTCCAGTCCTCAATCCACTAATCACAGAGGTCTCCAAGTACACTCGGTTACAACTCCACGCAACCTATGCTACTCAACCTTATGTGGATCACTAGACACAATCAGAACAGGCTCTGACTTGTGTCTGCACACCCTCTACAAATGTCAATCTAGAATAGCTACTGTCTCCTCGAAACTCAGCCTATTCTAAACTACACTCAACTCTGCAGGGTTGCTGCAGCATCTGCTGTAGCACACAGCTGATGCACAATTGTCCGCGTAGCTCCAAGGCCTTCTGCCCAGCCGATCGAACGATTCCATGAGCGCTGCACACTCTAGAATACTCCCCCTTACTCAGTGACCTCCTGCCACTAGCGAGAGCTGCCACTTAGACACTCGACCGAGCCACACACCCGTGAGTTCTTCTGCGGCCTTCCTTGATCAACCAACAAGCACCACTGCTCTGAATTGGCTTCCAGATCAAGCTCGAATTAGACTACGCAAGTCCTGATCTCCTTCTGCTTCTGTCACCACAACTCTGCGCTCACGCTCTGCTTTTGGATGATGATCGAAGAACTCGTCGCACACCTAAAATACTCTCTCTGATCTCTGCGTTTGCACTTGTGTATCCCTCAGCTTCGATCAACCTTTCTGCTCTAACCTGTTCTTCCTTAAATAGCAACGCCAACTTGAATCAAGAACAGAATTTAGCAATGTCCCACAAAGAATCAATTATCTCCTAATTTTGATCTCCAAAACAAATCTCCTTCTCTAGCTAGGAGTTCCCCACTGGAATATTCTCCGCAGCACTTTAAAAGATTCTTCTGATGCTCTTCGCAGAGCTGCGAGGCCTTCTAGCTAATCGCCCAGGTTGCTGCTGCTATTCGGACAGATGCTGCAACAACTTGAACAAGCTCCTCCTATAGCATCCCCTGCTGTAGCTGCTCCTTGTTCACTTGTGCTGGTTTTGTCAAACACTGCCATACTGCATCATTAGCAGGGACTCCTCTTCTCCCTCTGGGGTCAACTAGCAAAACCTGCCACATAATACAAACAACAGAACACATCTTCTCTGATGATGCAATATGGCAGTGTTTGACAAAACCAGCACAAGTGAACTAGCTGCTGCTATAGTCAAAGTTCAGCACAAGTGAACGAGCTAGTGAACAAGAAGCAGCTATAGCAGGAAGAAGCTTTAGCAGGAGCTTGTTCAGAAGAGCTTTAGCGTCTGTCCGTGCAGCAGCAATCTGTGCTTTGGAATGAAGGCGTGGCAGTTCATCTAAGAGCATCAGGAGAGTTTCTAAGTTGCTGTAGAGAATATTACAGAGTGAAGATTCCTAGCTGAAGTAGGAGTTTTCGCTTGAATCTCAAATCAAATCTAATCTCCTAGAAATTATTAGATATTGATGCTGCAAAGGGAACTGCTGTAATCTGATAATGAAGCAGTGGACGCACATATATAAGTGAGACCCTTCAGAGCGATGAAGGGTGATTGAAGAAGAGAGCATGAACGAGTACACACACAGAATTCTGAGAGAGTATTTTTGGTGTGCGAGGAAATCTTTGATCTTCACCGAGAGTAGAGCGTGAGCGCAGAGCTGAGCTGACAGAAGCAGAGGGCGAGCAGGACTTACAGAGTCTGATCCAAGCTTGATCGGGAAGCCAATTCAGAGCAGTGGTGCTTGTTGGTTGATCAAGGAAGGCCGCGGAGGAATTGTCGAGTGGAGGGAGTCGGGCAATGGATCGAAGGCAAGCTCTTGCTAGTGACAGGAGGTCACTGAGTGAGGGGGAGTATTCCAGAGTGTGCAGTGCTCGTGGAATCGTTCGAACGGCTCAGCGGAAGGCTTTGGAGCGACGCGGACAATTTGTGCATTAGCTGTGTGCTACAGCAGATGCTATAGCAACCCTGCAGAACTTGAGTATTATTTAGAATAGGCTGTGTTTGAGGAGACAGTAGCTATTCTAGATATATATTAGTAGAGGGTGTGCAGACACAAGTCAGAGCTTGTTCTGATTGTGTGCGAGGATCCACCTAAGGTTGAATAGCATAGGCAATTTGGCTGAACTGGGTGAATAACTTATGTCCTTGATGTTTCCTGCTGAAGCAGTTTACTGGTGAACAAAAGTGTGCTGTAGCAACTGCTTGTTCACAAATCAGTTTATTAGAGGCGCTGCTAATTTCAATTGGTTTCAGAGCGGGAGCTCAACACACAGAGTAAAAGATCCTACATCGTCTCTGAAGAAGTCGAGGAACAATGAAGGAAGGACAGAGTACGAGCAGGCCTCCATTGTTGGAAGAGAGTAACTATGGAGATTGGAAGGCTAGGATGAAGGCCTTTCTCAAGGCCATTGATGAGAAGACCTGGAGAGCTATTGTGGTCCAGTGGTCTCCTCCGATCACTATGGATGAACAGGGAGTTACACGTATAAAACCTGAAGAACAATGGACTGCCGAAGAGGGAGCATCAGCAACTGGTAATTCAAAGGCTCTGAATGCTATCTTTGCTGCGGTTGATGCTAACAATTTCAGGTTGATATCAAACTGTGATATGGCCAAGCAAGCTTGGGAGATCCTGCAAACTGCCCACGAAGGAACTGATAAAGTAAAGCTGTCAAGATTACAGATTGTTGCTACGCAGTTTGAAAATTTGAGCATGTTAGAAGAGGAGACGATCACTGAGTTCAATGCAAAACTGTGTGACCTGGCAAATGAAGGCCATGCCGTTGGAGAACATATCCCTGAAGAGAAGCTGATTAGGAAGGTACTCAGATCCTTGCCCACGAGATTTGACATGAAAGTGACGGCCATTGAAGAAGCTCAAAATGTCAGACACATGAGGGTGGAAGAATTAGTTGGATCGCTCAAACAGTTTGAGATGAAGTTAGTCAAAGTAGATGCTCCTCACAAAAACACTGATGTTGGATTGAAGGCTGAAACAGATGAAAAGAAACCCTCAGCTGATGATCAACTGGGTCTGCTGGTAAAAAATCTCGGAAAGCTCTTGAAAAACATGGGAACAAGGTCAGGGCAGACCTCAACTTCTCGAAGACAATCCAGAAGAGGTGGAGGAAATCAGAGAAAGAGCAAAGAATCAGCTGAAGAGGAAGAAGAAAAGAAAGAAAGAAGAAAAGGGTTTCAGTGTTGGAACTGTGAAGGATATGGTCATCGACAAGTCGACTGTACTAGTAAACCACTGAAGAAGGCAAATCAGAAAAATGCTCTTTGTGCCAGTGGGAGTGAAGAAGAGACAGATCTGAGTGAAGATGAATGCAACATGGTCAGATCCAGATCAGTCAGAAAAGGCAGAAAAACACAAGGTAGGGTGAATCAGCTTCTGCTACAGCAATCCCTATATCACCATGTCAAGACACTATTAAAGTGTAAAAGATGCTATAGGTGCGGGCTCAAAGTTCACATTAGGAGGAACTGTCCATCAGCATACCACAAAAAGGGGTCAGCCAGAAGAACACCTAAGCTCAACTATGGGAGAACTCAGCATCTTGCTCTTATCAGCACAGCAAGTTCCTCGGGGCATATGACGGGAGAAAGATCCTTCTTGAAGAATATAACCCCTTGCTTAGAACAACAGGTGAAGTTTGGAAATGGCCTGAGGGGAAGAGTTCTGGGAAAGGGAACACTGGCAGTTGAAGGGATGCCCGAACTAAGGAATGTCATGCTGGTGGAAGGGCTGAAGGCGAACCTCATAAGCATTAGCCATCTGTGTGATGGGACTCAACAGGTGAAGTTTACATAAGACTCGTGCAAAGTCTTCAACAGGAATGGAGAATGTATAATAGAGGGGACCAGATCGAGAAGCAACTGCTATCTTCTCAAGGTAGATACAAACTCTCATTTACCAAGATGCATGCTAACTAATGCGGAGGAAATGAATCTCTGGCACAGAAGGATGGGTCATGTCAATCTGAGAACTCTGAAGAAGATTGCAACAGAAGGGTTGGTCAGAGGAGTACCACTGATTAAAGGTGAGACAAGTTCCATCTACGGAGATTGTCAGATTGGGAAACAAAAAAGGGCTTCACATCCAAAAGTTAAAGATACAAACTCAACCAGACCGCTCCAGCTGATACACATGGACCTGATGGGTCCTATGGAAGTCGAGAGTGTGGGTAAGAAAAGATATGCGTTTGTCTGCGTTGATGACTTTACCCGGTTCACTTGGATTGATTTTATCAGAAAAAAATCAGACACTGTAAAAGTGATAGTCTCATTGGTGTCCCGTCTGGAGCAACAGAAGAATCTCAGAATCACCAACATTCGCAGTGATCATGGCACAGAATTTGAAAACAAAGCAGTGGATGAGTTTTGTCGCCAAAAGGGTATCTCACATCAGTTTTCTTCTCCAATCACTCCTCAGCAGAATGGTGTAGTGGAACGAAAGAATCGGACAATTCAAGAAATGGCCAGAGTCATGATTCATGCCAAGAGAATCCCCCTGAGATTCTGGGCTGAGGCAATGAACACCGCATGCTACATCATCAACAGAGTCACCATACGAAAAGGAACCACCCAGACTTGCTATGAGCTCTGGAATCAGAAGAAGCCCACAGCAAAATACTTTCACATCTTTGGAAATGACTGCTATATTCTGAGAGATCGGGAGTACAGGAAGAAGCTTGATCCAAAGAGTGATGCTGGTTTTTTCCTGGGATATTCAATGAACAGTAGGGCATATCGAGTGTACAATCAGAGAACAAAAACAGTGATGGAATCCATAAATGTAGTAGTCAAAGATGTTGAAGAAGAATCTTCCACTGTTCCTGACGACGAAGACTCTGACATTGAAGATGCCCCTGCCAATCAGAGGAGAAGTGAACAAACTTCAGCTCCAGATGATGCTAGCAAGTGCTGAAGCAGGAAATACAGACGAACTCCAAGAGAGCCTGCATGAAGAACAGAATGATGAGACTCATGATCCACTGACCAAGGCAGCCTCCAAAGAAGATTCATAAGAACCATCCACTGACCAATGTGATTGGAGATCAGACAGAAAGAAGGAGAACCAGAAGCAATGCTTACCTCAATACCTGCTTCCTATCCAGTATAGAACCGAAGACTTTCAAGGAAGCTCTGAATGACAAATTCTGGATGATAGCTATGCAGGAAGAACTAGCAGAATTCGAAAGACACGATGTTTGGGACTTGGTGGACAGACATAAAGGAGTAAACATTATAGGTACCAAATGGATCTTCAAAAACAAAACTGATGAAAAGGGGAACATCATAAGAAACAAAGCCAGGCTTGTTGCTCAAGGATACACTCAAATTGAGGGGATAGACTTCGAAGAAACATTTGCTCCAGTCGCTCGTCTGGAGGCCGTCAGACTGCTTCTAGCTATGTGATCGCGCGTCGTTGTACGCGTCAAATTAATCCTTCCTCTTCCACTAGTACAGCGGTTAAGTCAGGGTCGATCTCCACAGGGAGCAAGCAGTTCAGTTTTAACCAGTGACCTACACTTACGAAAATTGGGGGGGCGAGTGATTAGGTTGCGCAATGCGCAAATAAATAGTAGATAACGCAGAACTTGCACCAGACGTGCGCAGGCAGTAGAGATTAAATACTATGACTATGAGAAGTATTGGGCAGACAATCCTCTATGAGCGCATTCCTTATCATTGACTCTAAACGTCTATAGTTTGATTTCACTTAAGTTAGTGTCCGATCAAGGCTTCCTAACATATGCGCATGTTCCGATCAAAGTTCATGTGCTATTAATTCTTGAACTAGACTAAACAACTACGAATCCGATCAAGGTAGCAATTGCTTATCCTAGCGCGTTACTCCTAGTTGGCACCGTCAGGCTATTCAACTAGTTTAACATACAACAACAAGAAACAAGAGTAAGATTGCAGTTCAAGGCTTCCCCTACTCATGCAACTAGCTGCCAACAATGTGCACAGAATTAATATAAGCGAACAAGCTATGCATTAAGCGCAAGTCTCAAAGGAAATACTCATAGATTCATGCCCAACCAATACCAAGCGTTTAGCTAGACATGCTAGTGGTAAACATCATAGAAACAGTAAATAATATCTAAAGTATCCAAGAAAACAATAGCAAGCAGTGCGTGCAGGTTGCAGTCTTGGCTAGCGCAGTCGGCTAGCGCAGGTCCTCTCAGCAAGCTCGTGTGTTTTTGAATCTGGCTCTCTCTCGCTGATATCTTGTGTCTCTGAGGCTCTGGTCTCGCTTGTGATGATATGAATGCTCAAACCCTAGACTTCCTCTTCTTTATATACTGCTCAAGAGGCCCATTCTTGGCAACTTCCAAATCTGGTGGTGTCAGGATTTGGAAACACCACCATCTGCACATGGCGCACGGCATCTTGGTTAGCCCAATCGGTTAACGCACCGTGGTCGACTATGCCAATTCTTCTGTTTGCGCCGCTAGCTCCGCAGGTTTGGGTGATGCGCGTCCTAAATGCTGCCTGTTAGCGCCTATCCGGCTTAGGCCCTCGTTTTGCCCTGAAATACAAAAACACTGGAAACCAGTAATCTTGTACATAAAATAGTGCAAACAAGCATAGGGTTAGGATCTAAATAATGTGTATAAATAGGCTCTATCAAACCCCCCACACTTGCCCCTTGTTCGTCCTCGAACAAGCACTCAAGCACGGATACTATTACCTCTTTGGAGTCTAGCGCACAGTCTTGCACTCTGGTGCGATCTGCACTACTGATCACCTTGCGCTGCTCTACCACCTGCGCGCATCTGCTTTCAACAGTTTTAATATAATAATTTGAATTTCGTTACCTCTCAGCTAGGATGAAGATCATTTCGGATGGCTGGGAGATAGCTCTTCATAGGCTCCAGGTTGTCAGCTCTCACTCCGAGAATGGGTATATGGTTAACAGCGCAGCTTCTTCCCGTGCGTGATTCTTCCACGCACTTCCTGGTAACCTGAGCCTTTTGATGATTTTCTGTGTGGACTTTGCGCACGCTGGTGCTTATTTGTGCGCAGGCTGATTCTTTCGTAGCGCATATCATCTGCTGGTATTTTTCTTTTGTACAGCTTTGTCTATGGTTCCTATCTTTCCCAGAACGGTTCCAGTCTCGGCCTCCGGATAACAGCTATGGAACACCGCCCCGCTCTTCCTCCGTGGTCTATCTGCGCAGGTCGGCGCACGCGTTTACACCCGCGCCCGCCTTCCTGAGCTCGACTTCCAGAGGAAAGGTGGTCTGTTTTCCCACCTCGCCACGCTTTGGGTATTCGCCTTCGGCATCTGCGTGACTGAGTGCGCTCTCTTGTTCCGAAGGTCGCGAAGCACAGGCCTCCACTAGCGCTCTCGACCATATACCTCACCTCCGAAGCTCGAACGACTAACCGCGTCTCTAGAGCGTTTCTGTCAACTCCACATCCCCTGTGTATCCCAACTAACAGGAGCAGAAAAATGAAAAAAAATACTAAAACAGTAGGTAGCAGCGCACGCAATATGGATAGCGCAAAACAAGCTGACAGTATGCGCAACCCGCACACAAGCGCACTACTGCTACTGTTTTCTTCAATTAACCTAAGCTACACTATAAGGCTCAAAAAAATGTGAAATGTAAATGTAACGCTCCCCCCACACTTAAACAGAGACGTGTCCCCACGACTCAAGCTCAAGCGCACGGAGAACGCGCACATGCATGCAAGCAAAATAAAGAACATAAAAACTAAGAACATATAGTCAAAGCAGCGCAATATAGCATAGGGACACAAAATATGTAGCACAAGAGTTCAGCACACATATAGCAACATAATATCGAATAATGTTCAGCATATAAAAGAAAAAGACACCACCCGAAAGGAATAATGCACCCCCCCTACAGCTCTATATGTCCTCTGAGCTGGACGCAGCCGCTGAACCATGCGCCTCCTCCTCTGAAGAATCCGTCACATAATCGGTGCTGGAGGAAGGTGGGACAACAGAAAGGGCGACAGGCTGCGCCACGAAGTCGTCCTCTGAGACGGGGTCCCATAGCGAGTCTGAGCTGGTGCTAATGATGGTTTCGGCTACAGGGGACCTCAGAATGGACGGCTGGGCAGGGGATGGTGCAGGTGCTGGTACTTGTGCTGGTTCAGGGGTGGGCTCTGTTTCTGGGGCTGCTGGGGCTGGCTCTGGTGCTGGGGCTGGTTCTGGGGCTGGGGAAGGAGAGGGCTTTGCTGGATGCACTGGGGGCTGAGTAAGAGGGCTGGCTGGCTGGTGCGGCTCGCTGGGGGAACCGGGAGGTGGCCGGTGTAGGATGAGGAGAGGGGGAATCGCGTCTCCAAATCTCCACCCTGATGGTGGGCTCATGCTTAAGTCCGCCCCCTCTGGCGCTAAATACTCGAGCACGCGCATGACGTTGAACATCATGCGCTGCTCTGCTGATGCTTCCTCAGGCGCCTCCTCAGCCTCGCTCCTCGGGCGCTTCCTTTGTGCACGCGGGGGAGAATCCTCGACGGAAATGGTAACTGGCTCCCCCTGTGGTGCACGGGCCCTCCGCTGCGCTCCAGTCTGCGCGCGGGTCCTTGCGCGCTTGACTGGAGGCACAACTGGCTCTGGGGCCTCGTCCTCCTCCATCTCCTGCGCAGCCTCTGCTGCTTGCGCACTGCTCTCTGCTCTTGGCCGCGGCACTCTGGCCGGCTGCAGGCGGTAGCACCACTCCAATGTGCCATCCTCCCTCACGGCTACCGCCCTAATCTGCAGCATGTGGGCGCGGTCCAGAGGAACAGCCGGCACCATTGTGTGCTCAGGCACCTCAGGCTCGCCATGCAACGCAAGTCAGCGACCCCTTGGTGCTGACTCGGCTCCAGTGGTGTACCATGTTCAGAACAAAAAGCACCCTCTTCCCATAATAAAACCCCTTCAAAATCTCCATATCCAGAAGGCTGATCTTCGGCGCACCATTAAAACGCCCAATCGCCATCTCGCGCCACGCCTCTTGATTCGTGTGCGCGTCCATGTCAGCTTCTCTCACCTTAGCGCACCTCAGTGTGCGCTTCAGCCTCTTAGCCGAGGCAATGTACCACACCCCTCGGTGCCGGTACCTTATCTCCATCTCACCTGGTTCAAACGACGCCAGGAACTCGCAGGTGTCCTCCTTGTCTGATGCACTGTTGAGTTCCTCCCAGCCTGCTAACGCCAGCCTCTCCACAACGAGGTCCTCCAGTCCGACCTCACGCAGGAAGTCCCTGCTGATGTACGGAGTCCCGTACATTTCTAGCCGCAGAAATGCGGCATACTTGCTGGCAAAAACAGCTGGGGTTTCTTGATCCACTGAAGGCTGCATTGTGGCTGGGTCTCTCTGGTCAACGCCGGTCAACACCTTCTAAAGCTCAGAAAATCAAAACTCCTTCAAATGCCCTGAAAGTTTCACCAATTGAGCGCCTACTCCCCGCCTACAAAACCCTCTAACCAATACTCCAATCGGTGCACTCTAGCCTGGTGCGATTTCAAAACCCTAGAGCACTTCTCTACCGCACAAACCCTACGGGAATCTGCTCAAATCTGGGGGAAAGGTTACCTGTAGGATGGTCGACGGAGTGCTCCTCAAATCTCTCTAGACGGAAGCTGGTGTGAGCGCCGGACGGTGAGCGGAGGTGTGAGGGCGGGAGTTGTACTTGCAACGGTCGAGTGAAAAAGTGGTGAAATTTTCTAAGTACTGCCCTTATATACCCCCTGACTGGCGCAGCTGTCCTGCGCACTGCTGCTCGACTAAAAAAACTACAAGTCCTAAACTAGCTAAAAGACACTAGAAACACTAAAAAAACATGTAAAAGTAAAACTAGTCGGGTTACCTCCCGACAAGTGCCTTTGTTTAACGTCGTTGGCTCGACTGTACCTCGTTACTCGGGTGAAAGTATACCAGCGGCTTCCCCCACACATGCTCCTGAGTGACCCTGCGCCTATGCATGTGTTGTGTTCTTCTTGATCCTGCGCAAAGGGTCGGGCGGGTGGTCAGCATGGTTAATAGTATGTGATAAATTGTAAGTAACGAGGGAAGGTAAAGAGGGAAAAGAAAGATGAGCAATAGTCCCCTGTTCTCCCTCTGGCGCGTCTGGTGATGACTCTAGCGCAGCAACCTGTGCATCTGCTATCTCAGGTTCTGCCAATTCAATTTCGCGCGCTGTGTCATCCCAAGGTTCTCCTATGCCCATTGACCTGAAAACGATGCCGGTGCTCATTTTCTAACTCGATTGTTCCGTAGGGGAAAACCTTGGTGACTGTGTACGGTCCTGTCCATTTGCTGCGCAGCTTCCCTGGCATGAGCTTTAGGCGCGAGGAGAACAACAGTACCTGGTCTCTTGGCTCAAAAGTGCGTCTAAGAATATTCTTATCGTGAAATGCCTTGGTGCGTGCTTTGTAATCGCGCAGTCCCTCATAGGCATCCAGGCGCAGCTCTTCTAATTCGCTCAGCTCAAACGCACGCTCCTTGCCAGCCTCATCCAAGTTTAGGTTGCATATGCGCAGTGCCCAGTATGCTTTGTGCTCCAATTCTACTGGCAGATGGCACGCCTTTCCATAGACCAACCTAAACGGTGAAGTCCCGATTGGTGTCTTATGCGCGGTCCGGTATGCCCACAGCGCATCGTCTAGGCGCTGGCTCCAGTCCTTCCGCGATGGTCTTACGGTTTTTTCCAGGATGCGCTTGATCTCTCGGTTGGAAACCTCGGCCTGTCCATTCGTCTGAGGGTGGTAAGCGGTGGACGTCTTGTGGCGCACTCCATAGTGCTTGAAAACTTGCGCCACAACTCTGTTGCAGAAATGCGTCCCCTGGTCGCTGATTATTGCCTTAGGCACCCCGTACCTGCAAAAGATGTTAGTTTTTAGAAACCCAGCGACCGTCTTACCATCATCCTTTCTTGTGGCCTTAGCTTCGACCCATTTGGAGACATAATCCACTGCGACCAATATGTACTCGTATCCGGCAGATGGAGGGAATGGCCCCATGAAGTCAATACCCCAAATATCAAACACTTCATCCACTAGAATCGGCGTTTACGGCATCTCGTTGCGCGTTGATATGCCTCCTGTGCGCTGGCACCTGTCACAGTTCCTGCAATAGTTATATGAGTAACTGAACAAGCGCGGCCAATAAAATCCGCAATCCAGGATCTTCCTGCTCGTGCGCTTGGGACCAAAGTGTCCTCCACATGCGTGCGCATGACAAAACATCAAAACAGAGTTAATTTCATGGTCAGGCACGCAGCGCCTCAATATCTGATCTGGTCCTATTCTGAGCATATATGGATCATCCCAAATGTAATGCTTGGACTCATGTTTCAATCTCATG
Source organism: Umbilicus rupestris (assembly GCA_963678935.1). Taxonomy (NCBI): domain Eukaryota; kingdom Viridiplantae; phylum Streptophyta; class Magnoliopsida; order Saxifragales; family Crassulaceae; genus Umbilicus; species Umbilicus rupestris. Next base: position 7,780,563 of record OY787624.1, read on the forward strand.
CACTGAGTTTTATTGAAATGTGGAGGAAACGTACCTGTGACCAGGTAATTCGCAATGTGCGCATACCATGGGACCTTGCCTGTCAGCGCCATCAGATGCTCGTCAGGGAATGTCTCCGTGATCTGCCCTGGTTCCTCCTCTTTCACGATCTGGCTCAGATGGTCAGCAATTGTATTCTCCGTGCCCTTCTTATCCTTGATTTCTAAGTCAAATTCCTGAAGTAGGAGTACCCAGCGCATCAGGCGCGGCTTAGTCTCCTTCTTGGACAGTAAGTAGCGGATGGCTGCGTGGTCTGTGTAGATGACGACTCTGGCGCCTAGAACATATGAGCGGAACTTCTCTAGCTCAAAAACGATTGCCAGAAGCTCCTTCTCCGTGGTGGTGTAATTCCTCTGCGCAGAGTCCAGTGTGCGCGATGCATAATAAATGGCGTGCGGTTTCTTGTCCACGCGCTGTCCCAGGACTGCTCCTACTGCGTAATCACTTGCGTCGCACATTAGTTCGAATGGTAGGCTCCAGTCTGGCGCGCACAACACTAGCGCACTTGTCAGCGCCTCCTTCAGCTTATTAAACGCGGCCCTGCACTCATCAGTAAAGTCGAAGCACACATCCTTTTGCAAGAGGTTAGACAGGGGTATACAAATTTTAGAGAAGTCTTTTATAAAACGCCTGTAAAACCCGGCATGCCCAAGGAATGACTTCACGTCGCGCACGTTAGTGGAATAAGGCAGATTAGAAATAAGATCTATCTTAGCTTTATCTACCTTGATCCCCTCCTCTGAGATGATATGTCCTAGTACTACACCATGCGATACCATAAAATGACATTTTTCATAATTGAGCACTAGGTTCTTTGAAATGCAGCGCGCTAAGACCTTATCAAGATGAGTTAAGCATGCATCAAAGGTACCTCCATACACAGTAAAATCATCCATGAACACTTCTATGCATATACCAATCATATTAGAAAAAATGCTCATGACTAGACGTTGGAATGTACCTGGCGCGTTACACAGCCCAAATGACATGCGCCGAAACGCAAACGTACCGAACGGGCAGGTAAACATGGTCTTCTCTTGATCCTCCGCAGCTATGGGTATCTGGTTGTACCCTGAATATCCGTCCAAGAAACAAAAATAGGGCTTTCCTGCTAATTTGTCCAGCATTTGGTCCATAAAGGGTAGCGGGAAATGGTCCTTGAACGTGACTGCGTTAAGCTTCCTGTAGTCGATGCACATGCGCCATCCAGTTTGTATGCGCTTGGGAACTAGCTCGCCCTGCGCATTCTCCTCTACGGTGATTCCTCCTTTCTTTGGCACAACGTGCACTGGACTGACCCATTTGCTGTCTGAGATCGGGTAAATGACTCCTGCGTCGAGTAGCTTAAGGATCTCCTTCTGCACTACCTCCATCATATTCGGGTTCAATCTGCGCTGAGCCTCTCTGGATGGTTTGGCACCATCCTCCAATAGAATTCTATGCATGCATACGTCTGGGCTCACTCCACGCAGGTCAGCAAGTGTCCATCCTATGGCGCGCTGGTTCTTGCGCAGCACCTGCTTTAAGCGCGCTTCCTGCTCCTCTTCTAAACCTTTCTTTATTATCACTGGCAGGGTGTCTTTGTTTCCTAAGAAAATGTATTTGAGGTGCTCTGGAAGTTGCTTCAGCTCGATCTTGGGTGCCTGTTCAATAGAGGGCAAGATTTTGTTAGCAGTGCAAATATGAACTATATCGTGTACCTGTGTGAGTTCTGGTTCAGCACTGCTCAGCTCCTCTTCCTGCTCCTCCAACTCTGCTTGTGCTAGTGGATCTGGTCCTACCGTTGCGCTCGCACATTGCGCATCTGCGACTAAATCATCAATGCTGTCCATTGCGTGCACTGTGGCGTCCTCATGTGGGTGCTGCATCCCTTTAAATATGTTGAAGTGGATTTCTTCGCCATCAACCTCCATAGAGAGTGTGCCCCTCCACACGTCTATCTTTGTGCGCGCGGTCATTAGAAAAGGTCTGCCCAGTAAGATCTGCGCACTACTGGTGCTCGATTCACCCTCCATTTCTAGCACATAGAAATCTGCTGGGAACACCAGCTCTCCTACTCGCACAAGAACATCCTGTATCATGCCCGCAGGTTGTTTGCACGACCGATCTGCTAGGTGAATGGTGAGACCTGCAGGCTTTAGTGGTCCAAGGCGCAATGTCGCATATAGGGAATAGGGTAGCAAATTTATGGATGCGCCTAAATCAATCAGGCAATTGCTCACTGTGGTCTTACCTAGAGTGCATGGGATAGTGAACGTACCTGGATCTCGGCACTTAGGTGGTACCTTATGTTGCACGATCGCTGAGGCCTGCGCATTTAGCATTATCTGTGCGCACTCGCCTTTCCTTCGCTTGTTTGTGCACAGCTCCTTCAAGAACTTGGCGTACCTAGGGATCTGCCGAACTGCTTCAATAAGGGGAATGTTTATTTCCACCTAACTGAATAACTCGTATAGCTCCTTGTCCAGCTCTTCCTTCCTAGCCGATGGTGCCTGCATAGGGAAAGGTGCAGGTATATTAGTACGATTCGTGCCCTTGTCTTTCAATTGTGTTATACCTGGCGCTTCGCCCTGCTGGCTTGTGGCTGGTGCTTCTAGTTGCGCGTCTGACTCTGGTTGCGCATTCTACTCTGCTGGATCCGGGACTTGCGCAGCTGGTTGCGCGGGCGCGGGCGCTTTTCTTTAGCTCATAAACCGTGGTAGCGATCTGCGATAGCTGCTTTTCAATGGACTCGAACCGCTTGTCATACTTCTCGTCATTTTTGCGCACTGTGTCTGCTAGCTGCCCCACGATATCTTCCAAAGATCGCCTCGGTTGCTGGTTGTTATGCGCGGGTGCGTCAGTGCGGCGATGCGGTGGATTGTAGGGCGCAGCTTGTTGCGTCTGCTGTGGCGTGCGTTGATCTGTGGACTGCCTCTGGAAATTATTTTCCTCCTTCCATCTAAACCCATTTGCAGCAAGTCCAAAGCGCGGCTGATTCTGCCTCTGTGGTCCTCTGTTATCCCATCCTCCAAGAGCATTGACATCTCCTGATTCCTCGAAAAGTGTGGGACATTCATCAGTTTTGTGCGCCTTGCGCACTCATCAACTTCTGCAGCATGGCCTTCATTTCCTTGATCTCAGCGCTTGTTTCTACCTGATGCACAGAACGAGCACGACTATTTTCAAGTGTTAGCTGATGTCTTACCTGCCCAGCAGAGTCTTCTATCAGCTGCCACGCGTCTTCTGGGTACATGTTGCAAATGTCGCCTCCTGCGCATGCGTTCAATAACCTCAGCTCCCTGAAACGTTCGTAATACTCTGACAGTGATTCTCCTGCGCCCTGCCTTGGCGCGGCCAGTTCTCTCCTGAGTAGCGCGATCTTTGCTGCGGGATAGAATTTGTCCAGGAACTTCTTTTGCAGCTGCTCCCATGTGTGAATTGATCCTGCGGGTAAGTTCATCACCCAATGTCTGGCTGTATCACACAGTGAAAATGGGAATGCCTTCATCTTCCGCGACTCATCGCTCTCCCCTTCGGTCTTCATGTTCTCGCAGATGACTAGGAACTCTCTGATCGCGCGTCGTTGTGCGCGTCAAATATAATTCCTTCCTCTCCCACTAGTACAGCGGTTAAGTAAGGGTCGATCTCCACAGGGAGCAAGCAGTGAGTCTTAGCCAGTAACCTACACTTAAGAAAACGGGGGTTGCGTGAGTGATTGGGGGTTTTGCGCGATGCGCGAGTAACAGCAAATATCGTAACGCGGGAAATTGCACTAGACGTGCGCAAGCAGCAGAGATGAAGTACTATATTTATGAGAAGTATTGGGCAGACAATCCTCTATGAATGCATTCCTTATCATCGACTCTAAACGTCTATAGCTTGTGTCTTACTTGGGTTAGTGTCCGGTAAAGGCTTCCTAACACATGCGCATGTTCCGTTCAAAGTTCATGTGCTATTAATCCTTAGAACTAGGTTAAACAGCTGCGAATCCTGTCACAGTAGCATCTGCCTACCCTAACTCGTCACTCCTAATTGTCACGGTAAGATTGCGGTTCAAGGCTTCCCCTACGCGTGCAACTAGTTTAACATGTGACAAGTGAGCAACACGAGTAAGATTGCGGTTCAAGGCTTCCCCTACTTATGCAACTAACTGTCTCAATACGCACAGAATTAATACAAGTAAATAAACTATGCATTAAGCTCAAGTCTCAAAGGAATACATCACAGATTCATGCCCGACCAACACTAAGTGTTTAGCTAGACATGCTAGTGGTAAACATCATAAAATAGTAAGGTAACATCTAATGTATCAGAGAGAACGGTAGCAAACAGAGCGTGCAGTGTGTCTTCTCGGCTGGCGCAGTCGGCTGGCGCAAATCCTCTCAACAGGTCCGTGTGTTTTCCAGTCCTGCTGCACAGTGCCTCCTTGCGTCCTCTGGTGCCTCTGGAACAGCAGTCTTTCCCAACTCCTTGAAACCCTAGACTCTCTTTCTTCTTATACTGCTCAGGAGGTTCATCTTTTGGCAGCTTCCAAATCTGGTCACTGGGATTTTGCGCTTGGCGCATAGTATTGGTCGGCGCAATCGGGTAGCGCACCTCTGCTGTCTTTCGCCATCTCTTCTTTTGTTTGCGCCGCTAGCTCCACAGGCTGATCTTTCACTCCTAGAACGCTGCCTGTTAGCGCGTATCCGACTCAGGGGCTCGTTCTGACCTGATATACAAAAAACATTGGAAACGAGTAATCTTGCCCATAAAATATTGCAAATAAGCAAGGGGTTATGATCTAAATAACGCGTATAACTAGGCTCTATCAAACCCCCCACACTTACCCCTTGTTCGTCCCGAACAAGTACTGAAACGCGGATACAATTACCTTTTCTGGAGACTAGCGCACAGCCTTGCATTCTGGCGCAAGATGCACAGTTGCTCAACTTGTGCTGCTCCATCACCTGCGCACAACTGCACTCAATAGTTCTAGTATAATAATTCCGAAAATTCATTACCTCTCAGCCAGGATGAAGATCTTTGGATGACTGGGAGATAGCTCTTCTTAGGCTCCTGGTTGTCAGCTTCCGCTCCGAAGATAGGTATATGGTTTCTTGCGCGAGCTTCTTCCAGTGCGTGATTCGTTCGCACACTTCCTGGGAACCTGAGCCTTTGATGATATCCTTGTGGTCTTGCGCACGCAGGTACTAAGTAGTGCGCATGCTGATTCTTTGTAACGCAAATCATCTGCTTCTGCTGGTATTTTTTCTTTTGTACAGCTTCCTTTCCAAATTTTTTATTTTATTCCCAGAACAGTTCCAATCTCAGCCTTCGGATAGCAGCTATGGAACTCGTTCCGCTCTCCCTCCTTGGTCTGTCTGCGCCGGTCAGCGCACGCGTTTACATCCGCGCCCGCTTTCCTTAGCTTGATTTCCCGAGAGAAGGTGGTCTGTTTTCCCACCTCGCCACGCTTGGGTATTTTGCCTTTTTGCATCTGCGTGACTGAGCGCGCTCTGTTGTTCCGAAGGTTGCGAAGCACCGGCCTCCACTAGCGCACTCGACCATATACCTCGCCTTCGAAGCAGAAGCGACTAACCGCCTCTCTGGAGCATTTCTATCAACTCCACATCCCCTGTATATCCCAACTAACAGGAGCAGAAAAAACGAAAAAATTATGCTAAAACAGTAGATAGCAGTGCACACAATACGGATAGCGCAAAACAAGCTAGAGCGCATGCGCATCCTGCACCTTAGCGCACTACTGCTACTAATTCTCTTCAACTTAAACTAAGCTATACTAAAAAATGCTCAGAAACATAAAATGTAAGAGTAACGCCCCCCCCCCCCACACTTGAACAGAGACGTGTCCCCACGACTCAAGCGCAAGCGCACGGAGGCGGCGCACATGCATGCAATGCAACGACAATAAAGAACATAAGAGTAAACACGAATAGTCACACAAAATATAGCAAGGGGTTCACAGAATGTAGGGCTCAAATATTCAGCACACAAAGTAGTCACTAGACGCAGCAATTAATAAAAGACACCACCCTAAAGTAAAAGCACTGCGCCTGCCTTTGGCCTTAGAAGTCTTCCGAGCTAGATGCAGCCTCTGAATCCTGCGCTACAGCCTCTGAAGAATCAGTTGTGGAGGCGGTGCTGGAGGATGGGGGTACAATGGTGAGGGGGTCAGGCTGCTCGTCCTCGGAGAGTGACTCCCATAAGGAATCGGAGTTGACGCTGGGAAAGTTAATTGGGGACTCCGGAACAGAAGGCCGGGCAGGGGAAACGGCTGGTGGTGGTACTGGGTCTGGGACAGGGGTGGGCTCTGCTACTGGGGCTGCTGGTGCGGGTGTAGGCTCTGCTGGGGCTGGGGTTGGAGCTGGTGCTGGAGCTGGAGCTGCTGAAGTTTCTGGGGTACGGGTAGGAGGTGGATGGTGCAGGCTGAGGAGAGGGGGAATTGCGTCTCCAAATTTCCACCCGGATGGTGGACTCATACTTAAATCCGCCCCCTCTGGCGCTAAGTATTCGAGCACGCGCATGACGTTGAACAACATGCGCTGCTCGGCAGTGGCCTCCTCAGGCGCCGCCTCAGTCTCAGTCCTTGGGCGCTTGGCAGGTGCACGCGGGGGAGAGTCCTCTATGGAAATGGTTACTGGCTCCCCTTGTGGTGCACGGGCCCTCTGTTGTGCTCCAGTCTGCGCCCGAGTCCTTGGGCGCCTGACTAGAGGCACCTCTGGTTCTAGGGCCTCCTCCATCTCATCGTCTGCTGCTGCGGCTGCTGCAGCTGCTGCTGCGCCTGCAGCTGCGCCCTGCGCACTGCTCTCCGCCCTGGCCCGCGCACTGCTCTCTACTCTGGCCCGCGGTGGTCTGGCTGGCTGCAGATGGTAGCACCACTCTAGTGTGCCATCGTCCCGAACGGCTACCGCCCTGATTTGCAGCATGTGAGCGCGGTCCAGAGGTATAGGCTGCACCAAGGTATGCTCGGGCACCTCGGGCTCTCCATGTAAGCTCCGCAGCAAGTGCGTGATAAGCCCTCCACACGTCAGCGGCCCTCTCATGCTGACTCGGCTCCAATGGTGCACCATGTTCAGGATGAACAGCACCTTCCGCTCATAATAAAGCCCCGTCAAAATCTCCATATCCAGGAGGCTGATCTTTGGTGCGCCATTGAAACGGCCAATGATTGCGTAGGCCACGATGCGCCATAAGTAGAACAGCCACGGGTCGCGCAGCTCTCGGCCCCTGCTGCGCCCCGCGGCGAACGCTGGCCCTGTTGCCATGTCCCTCCAAGCCTCCTGGTTAGGGTGCGTGTCTAACTCCTCCTCACGCACCTTGGCGCACCCAAATGCGCGCCTCAGCCTCCTTTCCGAGGCTATGAACCAGACACCCCTGTGTCTATATCTAATCTCCCTGTCCCCCGCCTCCATAGATGCCAGGAACTCACACGTGTCCTCCTGGTCTGATGCGCTGCGGAGGTCCATTAGCGCCTCCCAGCCGGCAATCGCTAGCCTCTGCGCCACGAGGTCCTCTAACCCTACCTCGCGCAGGAAATCTCGACAGATGTACGGTGTCCCGTACATGTCCAAGCTAATGAATGCGGCGTACTTGTTAGCGAAAGCCGCTGGGGTTACCTGGTCTGCGGCGGGTCTCATCGTGCGCTGGCTCCGGTCAATCGTGGTCAATGCTCCCCAAAACCCTAAAAATCGAAACTGCTCAGAATCCTCCGAAATTTGCACCGAACGAGCGCCTACTGGTCGCCTACACAACTCACAAAACAGCACTCCAAGCCGCGCACTCTAGCCTGGTGCGATTTCAAAACCCTAAAAACTGTCTTCTCCGCGCAAACCCTAACAGAAGCGGCTCAAAGCGGGATCGGGGGTTACCTGGGTGCTGTGCGGTCGTGTGGTCCTTGAATCTCTCTAGACGGACGGTGGGATGAGCGCTGATCGACGGCAGAGGTCTGAGGGCGGGAGCTTGTGTGTAACGGTCGAGTGAAAAAGTGCTGGGAATTTTTCTAAGTCTGGCCTTATATACCCCCTATGGCTGGCGCAACTGACCTGCGCATTGAGAGGCGCACGGTCCTGCGCACTTGTGTGACTAAAAACTACCAAACCCTAAACTAAGCTAAAAACACTCAAAAAAAAACAAAACAAGCAGAATAAAATGTGCCAAAATAAAATGTGTCGGGTTACCTCCCGACAAGTGCCTTTGTTTAACGTCGTTGGCTCGACGGTACCTCGTTACGTGCCAAGTAGTGCGTCTGCACCCTCCCCCACTCTTGCTCCTGAGTGTCCCTGCGCCAGTGCTCGTGTTACGATCTCAGTGGTCCTGCGCAAAGGATAAAAGGGGAGGTCAGCATGTGATACATTATTCGTAAGGAGGGCAGATGCAGAGGAAGAGGAGATATAGGCGATGGGTGCTAGTTCTCCCTCTGAAACATCTGGTGGTGCGTCTGGCGCAGCAGCTTGCTCGTCTACTATCTCTGGCTCGGCCAAGTCAATGTTGCGTGCTGCGCCATCCCAAGGTTCGCCCAAGTACCGTTTGACTCTCTGCCCGTTAACCTGAAAACGATGTTGGTGCCCGTCTTCTAATTCAATTGTGCCGTAGGGGAAAACCTTGGTGACGGTGTATGGTCCCGTCCACTTGCTGCGCAGCTTCCCAGGCATGAGCTTCAGGCGTGATGAAAATAATAATACCTGATCGCCTGGTTCAAATGTGCGCCGGAGGATGTGCTTGTCATGAAACGCCTTGGTGCGCGCTTTGTAATCGCGCAGTCCCTCATAGGCGTCCAGGCGCAGCTCTTCTAGTTCGCTCAGCTCAAATGCGCGTTCTTGGCCTGCCTCCTCCAAATTCAAGTTGCAAATACGTAAGGCCCAATATGCCTTGTGCTCGAGCTCCACTGGTAGGTGGCATGCCTTCCCATAGACCAGCCGGAATGGTGAGGTTCCAATGGGTGTCTTGTGTGCCGTGCGGTATGCCCATAGCGCATCATCCAGGCGCTGGCTCCAATCCTTGCGCGACGGCCTCACAGTCTTTTCCAAGATGCGCTTGATCTCTCTGTTAGAAACTTCGGCCTGTCCATTCGTCTGCGGATGGTAAGCGGTGGACGTCTTGTGGCGCACCCCATAGTGCTTGAAGACTTGCGCCACAACTCTGTTGCAGAAGTGCGTCCCCTGGTCGCTGATAACTGCCTTAGGCACTCCGTACCTGCAAAATATGTTAGTTCTGAGAAAATCAGCGACAGTCTTACCATCATCCTTGCGCGTGGCCTTAGCTTCGACCCATTTGGACACGTAATCCACGGCCACCAGTATGTACTCGTACCCGGCAGATGGGGGAAATGGACCCATGAAGTCGATTCCCCAAACATCGAACACTTCATCCACCAGAATCGGGGTCTGCGGCATCTCGTTGCGCGCGGAGATTCCTCCAGTGCGCTGGCACCTGTCACACTTCCTGCAGTGGTCATAGGCATCTCTGAATAGGTGCGGCCAGTAGAATCCACAGTCCAAGATCTTCCTGCTCGTGCGCTTGGGACCGAAATGTCCTCCACAGGCATGCGCATGACAAAACATCAATACAGAGTTAATCTCATGGTCAGGCACGCAACGTCTTAATATCCGATCTGGACCTATTCTAAGCATGTAAGGATCATCCCAAAGGTAATGCTTGGACTCATGTTTCAATCGCATGCACTGAGTTTTATTGAAATGAGGAGGGAACGCACCTGTGACCAGGTAATTTGCGATATGCGCATACCATGGTACCTTACCTGTTAGCGCCATTAGGTGCTCGTCAGGGAACGTCTCCTTGATCTGCCCCGGCTCCTCATCCTTTACGATCCTGCTCAGGTGATCAGCGACGGTATTTTCCGTGCCCTTCTTATCTTTGATCTCCAAATCGAATTCCTGAAGCAACAGCACCCAGCGCATCAGGCGCGGCTTGGTCTCTTTCTTGGATATGAGGTAGCGGATAGCTGCGTGGTCCGTGTAGATGATGACTCTGGCGCCTAGAACGTATGCTCGGAACTTCTCCAGCGCAAATACAATTGCCAGAAGCTCCTTTTCCGTGGTGGTGTAGTTCTTCTGCGCGGAGTCTAGTGTGCGCGATGCATAGTAGATGGCATGCGGCTTCTTGTCCTCGCGCTGCCCCAAGACTGCTCCCACTGCGTAGTCACTTGCGTCACACATCAGCTCAAATGGCAGGTTCCAGTCTGGTGCGCGCATCACTGGCGCACTGGTCAGCGCTTCTTTCAGCTTATCGAACGCCGCCCTGCACTCATCAGTAAAATCGAAGCACACGTCTTTTTGCAACAGGTTAGACAGGGGTATGCAAATCTTAGAGAAATCCTTAATAAAACGCCTGTAAAACCCAGCATGCCCTAAGAACGATTTCACGTCGCGCACGTTGGTGGCATAAGGCAGATTAGAAATAATATCTATCTTAGCTTTGTCTACCTTAATACCCTCCTCTGAAATGATATGACCTAGTACTACTCCGTGCGTTACCATGAAATGACACTTCTCGTAGTTTAGCACTAAGTTCTTAGAGATGCAGCGCGCTAAGACTTTATCTAAATGTATTAAGCATGCATCAAAGGTACTCCCATATACAGTGAAATCATCCATAAACACTTCTATACATATACCAATCATATCAGAGAAAATGCTCATGACGAGGCGTTGGAACGTACCTGGCGCGTTGCACAGCCCAAAAGACATACGCCGAAACGCAAAAGTTCCGAAGGGGCATGTGAACGTGGTCTTCTCTTGATCCTCCGCAGCTATGGGTATCTGATTGTAACCTGAATATCCGTCCAAAAAACAAAAGTAAGGCTTACCTGCCAAGCGATCCAGCATTTGGTCCATGAAGGGTAGCGGGAAGTGGTCCTTGCGCGTTACAGCGTTCAGCTTCCTGTAGTCGATGCACATGCGCCAGCCAGTCTGTATGCGCTTGGGAACTAGCTCGCCCTGCGCATTCTCCTCCACCGTGATTCCTCCTTTCTTTGGCACAACGTGCACCGGGCTGACCCATCTGCTGTCTGAGATTGGGTAAATGACCCCTGCGTCAAGCAACTTCAGAACTTCCTTTTGCACGACCTCCATCATATTTGGGTTTAACCTGCGCTGAGCCTCCCTGGATGGTTTGGCGCCATCTTCCAACAGAATTCGGTGCATGCACACGTCTGGGCTCACTCCGCGCAGATCAGCAAGAGTCCATCCAATGGCGCGCTGGTTCCTGCGCAGCACCTGTTGTAAGCGCGCCTCCTGCCCTTCTTCCAATCCCCTCTTGATGATCACTGGCAGGGTGTCCTCATCTCCCAAGAAAATGTACTTGAGATGCTCCGGGAGTTGCTTCAGTTCGATCTTGGGTGCCTGCTCAACAGAGGGCAAGATTTTGTTAGCGGTGCAAATATGAACTATATCACGTACCTCTGTGGATGCTGGTTCAGCACTGCTTAGTTCCTTCTCTTGCTCCTCCAGTTCTGCCTGTGTCAGTAGCTCTGGTCCTATGGTTGCGCTCGCACACTGCGCTTCCGTGACTAAATCGTCAAAGCTGTCCATTGCGTGCACGGTAGCGTCCTCATGTGGGTGCTGCATCCCTTCGAAGATGTTGAAATGGATTTCTTCGCCATCTACCTCCATGGAGAGCGTGCCCCTCCACACGTCTATCTTCGTGCGCGCAGTCATCAGAAACGGTCTGCCTAGGAGGATCTGCGCACCGCTGGCGCTTGATTCACCCTCCATTTCGAGCACATAAAAGTCTGCTGGGAACACCAGCTCTCCTACTCGAACTAGGACATCTTCTATCATGCCTGCAGGTTGTTTGCACGATCTATCTGCTAGCTGAATTGTGAGACCTGCAGGTTTTAGTGGTCCAAGGCGCAAGGTCGCATAGAGAGAATATGGTAATAAATTGATTGATGCACCTAAATCGATCATGCAGTTGCTCACCGTGGTTTTACCTAAGGTGCAAGGGATAGTGAATGTACCTGGATCTCGGCACTTAGGTGGTACCTTTTGCTGCACGATTGCTGAGGCTTGCGCATTTAGCATTACTTGTGCGCATTCGCCTGTCCTTCTTTTATTCGTGCACAGCTCTTTTAAAAACTTCGCATACCTGGGAATCTGTCGAATAGCTTCTATGAGAGGTATGTTGATTTCCACCTTGCTGAACAGCTCATACAGTTCCTTGTCCAGTGCTTCTTTTCTCGCCAGTGGTGCCTGCACAGGGAAAGGAGCAGGTATGTTAGTACAATTTTTGTCCTTGTTTTTCGAGTGAGACATACCCGGCGCATTGCCCTGCTGGTTCGTGGTTGGCGCTTCCGATTGCGCCTCTGGCTCTGGTTGCGCACTCTGAGCTGCTGAATCTGGGACTTGCGCAACTGGTTGCGCGGGCGCCTGCGCGGTCTGCTCTGTTCCCACTGTGCGCCCAGTCCTCAGTGTTACTGCATTAACTCCTCCCTTAGGGTTCTGAATCACTTGCGAAGGCAGGTTGCCATCGCTCTTTTTCAGCTCATACACCGTGGTTGCAATTTGTGATAGATGCTTTTCTATGGATTCGAACCTCTTGTCATACTTTTCGTCATTCTTGCGCACTGTGTCTGCTAACTGCCCCATGATATCTTCCAAGGATCGCTTTGGTTGCTGATGGTTCTGCGCTGGTGCGTCTGTGCGGCGATGCGGTGGATTGTAGGGTGCAGCTTGTTGCGTCTGCTGTGGTGCGCGCTGATCAATGGGCTGCCTCTGGAAATTGTTCTCTTCTCTCCATCTGAAACCATTTGCAGCAAGCCCAAAGCGCGGCTGATTCTGCCTCTGCGGTCCTCTGTTGTCCCATCCTCCAAGGGCATTCACATCTCCAGTTTCGTCAAAAAGTGTTGGGCACTCGTCTGTCTTGTGCTCAGTGGACCTGCAGAATTCACATACCTTTGGCGCAACTGGTTGTGCGCTCTGCGCACTCATCAGCTTCTGTAGCATGGCCTTCATTTCTTTGATCTCAGCGCTTGCCTCTACCTGATGCACAGAACGATTACGACTACTTTCAAGTGTTAATTGATGTCTTACCTGCCCAGCAGAATCTTCTATCAGCTGCCATGCATCCTCCGGGTACATGTTGCAAATGTCCCCTCCTGCGCACGCATTCAGTAGTCGCAGCTCCATGGGCAGCAGTCCATTCAGAAAGTTCTCTATCAGCACATTCTGGGGAAGCCCGTGATTGTAGCAGTTGGCTTCTAGCTCCCTGAAACGCTCGTAGTATTCTGACAGAGACTCCCCTGCGCCTTGCCTTGGCGCGGCCAATTCCCTTCTGAGCAGCGCAATCTTTGCTGCTGGATAAAATTTGTCTAAGAATTTCTTCTGCAGCTGCTCCCATGTGTGAATAGATCCTGCAGGTAAATTCATTAGCCAGTGTCTAGCTGTATCATTTAGTGAGAATGGAAATGCCTTCATTTTTAGCGCTTCATCGCTTTCCCCTTCGGTCTTCATGTTTTCGCAAATGACCAGGAACTCCCGCACATGCTTGACTGGATTTTCATTGTTCATTCCGTGGAACTTGGGCATGTGATGGATGAGTGAGCTCCTTAGCTCGAAGTGACCGCCAGGTGGAAGCACGATGCACCATGGCTGGTTAACAGTGATAGGGGCCGACATCTCGCGCACTGTTCTGCGTCGCGCGACTTGTGGCACGGGCGGCGCATGATACACTTCAGCGGCCCTCCTTGCCTCAACCTCGCGCTGCACTTCCTCTCTGAATAGGGCTGCGCGGTTATGCGCCCTTGCTTCCTCTGGGGTTCTGTCTCCCAGGTTATCTCCAACCACACTGTTATCCTCCATGTCCTGTTCCAAACTCAAGAAACGAAATTAAATGGCAACGAAGTTGTTGCGTCTGTCAGTGCGCAACTAGAATCTGCGCAGCGCAACTGTTTCAAGGTTGCGCAGGCTGATGTAATTGTGCGCTGTCAGAAACAACAACGAGAAAACAAAACAAAATGAAATAGCTAGTTACTAAAATGAGAAATGTAAGCTAGCTAAAACTTAGCTGTGTTGCTCCCCGGCAACGGCGCCAAAATTTGATCGCGCGTCGTTGTGCGCGTCAAATATAATTCCTTCCTCTCCCACTAGTACAGCGGTTAAGTAAGGGTCGATCTCCACAGGGAGCAAGCAGTGAGTCTTAGCCAGTAACCTACACTTAAGAAAACGGGGGTTGCGTGAGTGATTGGGGGTTTTGCGCGATGCGCGAGTAACAGCAAATATCGTAACGCGGGAAATTGCACTAGACGTGCGCAAGCAGCAGAGATGAAGTACTATATTTATGAGAAGTATTGGGCAGACAATCCTCTATGAATGCATTCCTTATCATCGACTCTAAACGTCTATAGCTTGTGTCTTACTTGGGTTAGTGTCCGGTAAAGGCTTCCTAACACATGCGCATGTTCCGTTCAAAGTTCTTGTGCTATTAATCCTTAGAACTAGGTTAAACAGCTGCGAATCCTGTCACAGTAGCATCTGCCTACCCTAACTCGTCACTCCTAATTGTCACGGTAAGATTGCGGTTCAAGGCTTCCCCTACGCGTGCAACTAGTTTAACATGTGACAAGTGAGCAACACGAGTAAGATTGCGGTTCAAGGCTTCCCCTACTTATGCAACTAACTGTCTCAATACGCACAGAATTAATACAAGTAAATAAACTATGCATTAAGCTCAAGTCTCAAAGGAATACATCACAGATTCATGCCCGACCAACACTAAGTGTTTAGCTAGACATGCTAGTGGTAAACATCATAAAATAGTAAGGTAACATCTAATGTATCAGAGAGAACGGTAGCAAACAGAGCGTGCAGTGTGTCTTCTCGGCTGGCGCAGTCGGCTGGCGCAAATCCTCTCAACAGGTCCGTGTGTTTTCCAGTCCTGCTGCACAGTGCCTCCTTGCGTCCTCTGGTGCCTCTGGAACAGCAGTCTTTCCCAACTCCTTGAAACCCTAGACTCTCTTTCTTCTTATACTGCTCAGGAGGTTCATCTTTTGGCAGCTTCCAAATCTGGTCACTGGGATTTTGCGCTTGGCGCATAGTATTGGTCGGCGCAATCGGGTAGCGCACCTCTGCTGTCTTTCGCCATCTCTTCTTTTGTTTGCGCCGCTAGCTCCACAGGCTGATCTTTCACTCCTAGAACGCTGCCTGTTAGCGCGTATCCGACTCAGGGGCTCGTTCTGACCTGATATACAAAAAACATTGGAAACGAGTAATCTTGCCCATAAAATATTGCAAATAAGCAAGGGGTTATGATCTAAATAACGCGTATAACTAGGCTCTATCACTCTCGCACATGCTTAACTGGATTTTCGTTGTTCATCCAATGGAACTTGGGCATGTGATGAATGAGCGAGCTCCTTAGTTCAAAATGTCCGTCTGGCGGAAGCACGATTGATCGCGCGTCGTTGTACGCGTCAAATTAATCCTTCCTCTTCCACTAGTATAGCGGTTAAGTCAGGGTCGATCTCCACAGGGAGCAAGCAGTTCAGTTTTAACCAGTGACCTACACTTACAAAAATTGGGGGAGGGTGAGTGATTGGGGTTGCGCGATGCGTGAGTAAATAGTGGGTAACTGATAGAGCCTAGTTATACGCGTTATTTAGATCATAACCCCTTGCTTATTTGCAATATTTTATGGGCAAGATTACTCGTTTCCAATGTTTTTTGTATATCAGGTCAGAACGAGCCCCTGAGTCGGATACGCGCTAACAGGCAGCGTTCTAGGAGTGAAAGATCAGCCTGTGGAGCTAGCGGCGCAAACAAAAGAAGAGATGGCGAAAGACAGCAGAGGTGCGCTACCCGATTGCGCCGACCAATACTATGCGCCAAGCGCAAAATCCCAGTGACCAGATTTGGAAGCTGCCAAAAGATGAACCTCCTGAGCAGTATAAGAAGAAAGAGAGTCTAGGGTTTCAAGGAGGGGAAAGACTGCTGTTCCAGAGGCACCAGAGGACGCAAGGAGGCACTGTGCAGCAGGACTGGAAAACACACGGACCTGTTGAGAGGATTTGCGCCAGCCGACTGCGCCAGCCGAGAAGACACACTGCACGCTCTGTTTGCTACCGTTCTCTCTGATACATTAGATGTTACCTTACTATTTTATGATGTTTACCACTAGCATGTCTAGCTAAACACTTAGTGTTGGTCGGGCATGAATCTGTGATGTATTCCTTTGAGACTTGAGCTTAATGCATAGTTTATTTACTTGTATTAATTCTGTGCGTATTGAGACAGTTAGTTGCATAAGTAGGGGAAGCCTTGAACCGCAATCTTACTCGTGTTGCTCACTTGTCACATGTTAAACTAGTTGCACGCGTAGGGGAAGCCTTGAACCGCAATCTTACCGTGACAATTAGGAGTGACGAGTTAGGGTAGGCAGATGCTACTGTGACAGGATTCGCAGCTGTTTAACCTAGTTCTAAGGATTAATAGCACATGAACTTTGAACGGAACATGCGCATGTGTTAGGAAGCCTTTACCGGACACTAACCCAAGTAAGACACAAGCTATAGACGTTTAGAGTCGATGATAAGGAATGCATTCATAGAGGATTGTCTGCCCAATACTTCTCATAAATATAGTACTTCATCTCTGCTGCTTGCGCACGTCTAGTGCAATTTCCCGCGTTACGATATTTGCTGTTACTCGCGCATCGCGCAAAACCCCCAATCACTCACGCAACCCCCGTTTTCTTAAGTGTAGGTTACTGGCTAAGACTCACTGCTTGCTCCCTGTGGAGATCGACCCTTACTTAACCGCTGTACTAGTGGGAGAGGAAGGAATTATATTTGACGCGCACAACGACGCGCGATCAAATTTTGGCGCCGTTGCCGGGGAGCAACACAGCTAAGTTTTAGCTAGCTTACATTTCTCATTTTAGTAACTAGCTATTTCATTTTGTTTTGTTTTCTCGTTGTTGTTTCTGACAGCGCACAATTACATCAGCCTGCGCAACCTTGAAACAGTTGCGCTGCGCAGATTCTAGTTGCGCACTGACAGACGCAACAACTTCGTTGCCATTTAATTTCGTTTCTTGAGTTTGGAACAGGACATGGAGGATAACAGTGTGGTTGGAGATAACCTGGGAGACAGAACCCCAGAGGAAGCAAGGGCGCATAACCGCGCAGCCCTATTCAGAGAGGAAGTGCAGCGCGAGGTTGAGGCAAGGAGGGCCGCTGAAGTGTATCATGCGCCGCCCGTGCCACAAGTCGCGCGACGCAGAACAGTGCGCGAGATGTCGGCCCCTATCACTGTTAACCAGCCATGGTGCATCGTGCTTCCACCTGGCGGTCACTTCGAGCTAAGGAGCTCACTCATCCATCACATGCCCAAGTTCCACGGAATGAACAATGAAAATCCAGTCAAGCATGTGCGGGAGTTCCTGGTCATTTGCGAAAACATGAAGACCGAAGGGGAAAGCGATGAAGCGCTAAAAATGAAGGCATTTCCATTCTCACTAAATGATACAGCTAGACACTGGCTAATGAATTTACCTGCAGGATCTATTCACACATGGGAGCAGCTGCAGAAGAAATTCTTAGACAAATTTTATCCAGCAGCAAAGATTGCGCTGCTCAGAAGGGAATTGGCCGCGCCAAGGCAAGGCGCAGGGGAGTCTCTGTCAGAATACTACGAGCGTTTCAGGGAGCTAGAAGCCAACTGCTACAATCACGGGCTTCCCCAGAATGTGCTGATAGAGAACTTTCTGAATGGACTGCTGCCCATGGAGCTGCGACTACTGAATGCGTGCGCAGGAGGGGACATTTGCAACATGTACCCGGAGGATGCATGGCAGCTGATAGAAGATTCTGCTGGGCAGGTAAGACATCAATTAACACTTGAAAGTAGTCGTAATCGTTCTGTGCATCAGGTAGAGGCAAGCGCTGAGATCAAAGAAATGAAGGCCATGCTACAGAAGCTGATGAGTGCGCAGAGCGCACAACCAGTTGCGCCAAAGGTATGTGAATTCTGCAGGTCCACTGAGCACAAGACAGACGAGTGCCCAACACTTTTTGACGAAACTGGAGATGTGAATGCCCTTGGAGGATGGGACAACAGAGGACCGCAGAGGCAGAATCAGCCGCGCTTTGGGCTTGCTGCAAATGGTTTCAGATGGAGAGAAGAGAACAATTTCCAGAGGCAGCCCATTGATCAGCGCGCACCACAGCAGACGCAACAAGCTGCACCCTACAATCCACCGCATCGCCGCACAGACGCACCAGCGCAGAACCATCAGCAACCAAAGCGATCCTTGGAAGATATCATGGGGCAGTTAGCAGACACAGTGCGCAAGAATGACGAAAAGTATGACAAGAGGTTCGAATCCATAGAAAAGCATCTATCACAAATTGCAACCACGGTGTATGAGCTGAAAAAGAGCGATGGCAACCTGCCTTCGCAAGTGATTCAGAACCCTAAGGGAGGAGTTAATGCAGTAACACTGAGGACTGGGCGCACAGTGGGAACAGAGCAGACCGCGCAGGCGCCCGCGCAACCAGTTGCGCAAGTCCCAGATTCAGCAGCTCAGAGTGCGCAACCAGAGCCAGAGGCGCAATCGGAAGCGCCAACCACGAACCAGCAGGGCAATGCGCCAGGTATGTCTCACTCGAAAAACAAGGACAAAAATTGTACTAACATACCTGCTCCTTTCCCTGTGCAGGCACCACTGGCGAGAAAAGAAGCACTGGACGAGGAACTGTATGAGCTGTTCAGCAAGGTGGAAATCAACATACCTCTCATAGAAGCTATTCGACAGATTCCCAGGTATGCGAAGTTTTTAAAAGAGCTGTGCACGAATAAAAGAAGGACAGGCGAATGCGCACAAGTAATGCTAAATGCGCAAGCCTCAGCAATCGTGCAGCAAAAGGTACCACCTAAGTGCCGAGATCCAGGTACATTCACTATCCCTTGCACCTTAGGTAAAACCACGGTGAGCAACTGCATGATCGATTTAGGTGCATCAATCAATTTATTACCATATTCTCTCTATGCGACCTTGCGCCTTGGACCACTAAAACCTGCAGGTCTCACAATTCAGCTAGCAGATAGATCGTGCAAACAACCTGCAGGCATGATAGAAGATGTCCTAGTTCGAGTAGGAGAGCTGGTGTTCCCAGCAGACTTTTATGTGCTCGAAATGGAGGGTGAATCAAGCGCCAGCGGTGCGCAGATCCTCCTAGGCAGACCGTTTCTGATGACTGCGCGCACGAAGATAGACGTGTGGAGGGGCACGCTCTCCATGGAGGTAGATGGCGAAGAAATCCATTTCAACATCTTCGAAGGGATGCAGCACCCACATGAGGACGCTACCGTGCACGCAATGGACAGCTTTGACGATTTAGTCACGGAAGCGCAGTGTGCGAGCGCAACCATAGGACCAGAGCTACTGACACAGGCAGAACTGGAGGAGCAAGAGAAGGAACTAAGCAGTGCTGAACCAGCATCCACAGAGGTACGTGATATAGTTCATATTTGCACCGCTAACAAAATCTTGCCCTCTGTTGAGCAGGCACCCAAGATCGAACTGAAGCAACTCCCGGAGCATCTCAAGTACATTTTCTTGGGAGATGAGGACACCCTGCCAGTGATCATCAAGAGGGGATTGGAAGAAGGGCAGGAGGCGCGCTTACAACAGGTGCTGCGCAGGAACCAGCGCGCCATTGGATGGACTCTTGCTGATCTGCGCGGAGTGAGCCCAGACGTGTGCATGCACCGAATTCTGTTGGAAGATGGCGCCAAACCATCCAGGGAGGCTCAGCGCAGGTTAAACCCAAATATGATGGAGGTCGTGCAAAAGGAAGTTCTGAAGTTGCTTGACGCAGGGGTCATTTACCCAATCTCAGACAGCAGATGGGTCAGCCCGGTGCACGTTGTGCCAAAGAAAGGAGGAATCACGGTGGAGGAGAATGCGCAGGGCGAGCTAGTTCCCAAGCGCATACAGACTGGCTGGCGCATGTGCATCGACTACAGGAAGCTGAACGCTGTAACGCGCAAGGACCACTTCCCGCTACCCTTCATGGACCAAATGCTGGATCGCTTGGCAGGTAAGCCTTACTTTTGTTTTTTGGACGGATATTCAGGTTACAATCAGATACCCATAGCTGCGGAGGATCAAGAGAAGACCACGTTCACATGCCCCTTCGGAACTTTTGCGTTTCGGCGTATGTCTTTTGGGCTGTGCAACGCGCCAGGTACGTTCCAACGCCTCGTCATGAGCATTTTCTCTGATATGATTGGTATATGTATAGAAGTGTTCATGGATGATTTCACTGTATATGGGAGTACCTTTGATGCATGCTTAATACATTTAGATAAAGTCTTAGCGCGCTGCATCTCTAAGAACTTAGTGCTAAACTACGAGAAGTGTCATTTCATGGTAACGCACGGAGTAGTACTAGGTCATATCATTTCAGAGGAGGGTATTAAGGTAGACAAAGCTAAGATAGATATTATTTCTAATCTGCCTTATGCCACCAACGTGCGCGACGTGAAATCGTTCTTAGGGCATGCTGGGTTTTACAGGCGTTTTATTAAGGATTTCTCTAAGATTTGCATACCCCTGTCTAACCTGTTGCAAAAAGACGTGTGCTTCGATTTTACTGATGAGTGCAGGGCGGCGTTCGATAAGCTGAAAGAAGCGCTGACCAGTGCGCCAGTGATGCGCGCACCAGACTGGAACCTGCCATTTGAGCTGATGTGTGACGCAAGTGACTACGCAGTGGGAGCAGTCTTGGGGCAGCGCGAGGACAAGAAGCCGCATGCCATCTACTATGCATCGCGCACACTAGACTCCGCGCAGAAGAACTACACCACCACGGAAAAGGAGCTTCTGGCAATTGTATTTGCGCTGGAGAAGTTCCGAGCATACGTTCTAGGCGCCAGAGTCATCATCTACACGGACCACGCAGCTATCCGCTACCTCATATCCAAGAAAGAGACCAAGCCGCGCCTGATGCGCTGGGTGCTGTTGCTTCAGGAATTCGATTTGGAGATCAAAGATAAGAAGGGCACGGAAAATACCGTCGCTGATCACCTGAGCAGGATCGTAAAGGATGAGGAGCCGGGGCAGATCAAGGAGACGTTCCCTGACGAGCACCTAATGGCGCTAACAGGTAAGGTACCATGGTATGCGCATATCGCAAATTACCTGGTCACAGGTGCGTTCCCTCCTCATTTCAATAAAACTCAGTGCATGCGATTGAAACATGAGTCCAAGCATTACCTTTGGGATGATCCTTACATGCTTAGAATAGGTCCAGATCGGATATTAAGACGTTGCGTGCCTGACCATGAGATTAACTCTGTATTGATGTTTTGTCATGCGCATGCCTGTGGAGGACATTTCGGTCCCAAGCGCACGAGCAGGAAGATCTTGGACTGTGGATTCTACTGGCCGCACCTATTCAGAGATGCCTATGACCACTGCAGGAAGTGTGACAGGTGCCAGCGCACTGGAGGAATCTCCGCGCGCAACGAGATGCCGCAGACCCCGATTCTGGTGGATGAAGTGTTCGATGTTTGGGGAATCGACTTCATGGGTCCATTTCCCCCATCTGCCGGGTACGAGTACATACTGGTGGCCGTGGATTACGTGTCCAAATGGGTCGAAGCTAAGGCCACGCGCAAGGATGATGGTAAGACTGTCGCTGATTTTCTCAGAACTAACATATTTTGCAGGTACGGAGTGCCTAAGGCAGTTATCAGCGACCAGGGGACGCACTTCTGCAACAGAGTTGTGGCGCAAGTCTTCAAGCACTATGGGGTGCGCCACAAGACGTCCACCGCTTACCATCCGCAGACGAATGGACAGGCCGAAGTTTCTAACAGAGAGATCAAGCGCATCTTGGAAAAGACTGTGAGGCCGTCGCGCAAGGATTGGAGCCAGCGCCTGGATGATGCGCTATGGGCATACCGCACGGCACACAAGACACCCATTGGAACCTCACCATTCCGGCTGGTCTATGGGAAGGCATGCCACCTACCAGTGGAGCTCGAGCACAAGGCATATTGGGCCTTACGTATTTGCAACTTGAATTTGGAGGAGGCAGGCCAAGAACGCGCATTTGAGCTGAGCGAACTAGAAGAGCTGCGCCTGGACGCCTATGAGGGACTGCGCGATTACAAAGCGCGCACCAAGGCGTTTCATGACAAGCACATCCTCCGGCGCACATTTGAACCAGGCGATCAGGTATTATTATTTTCATCACGCCTGAAGCTCATGCCTGGGAAGCTGCGCAGCAAGTGGACGGGACCATACACCGTCACCAAGGTTTTCCCCTACGGCACAATTGAATTAGAAGACGGGCACCAACATCGTTTTCAGGTTAACGGGCAGAGAGTCAAACGGTACTTGGGCGAACCTTGGGATGGCGCAGCACGCAACATTGACTTGGCCGAGCCAGAGATAGTAGACGAGCAAGCTGCTGCGCCAGACGCACCACCAGATGTTTCAGAGGGAGAACTAGCACCCATCGCCTATATCTCCTCTTCCTCTGCATCTGCCCTCCTTACGAATAATGTATCACATGCTGACCTCCCCTTTTATCCTTTGCGCAGGACCACTGAGATCGTAACACGAGCACTGGCGCAGGGACACTCAGGAGCAAGAGTGGGGGAGGGTGCAGACGCACTACTTGGCACGTAACGAGGTACCGTCGAGCCAACGACGTTAAACAAAGGCACTTGTCGGGAGGTAACCCGACACATTTTATTTTGGCACATTTTATTCTGCTTGTTTTGTTTTTTTTTGAGTGTTTTTAGCTTAGTTTAGGGTTTGGTAGTTTTTAGTCACACAAGTGCGCAGGACCGTGCGCCTCTCAATGCGCAGGTCAGTTGCGCCAGCCATAGGGGGTATATAAGGCCAGACTTAGAAAAATTCCCAGCACTTTTTCACTCGACCGTTACACACAAGCTCCCGCCCTCAGACCTCTGCCGTCGATCAGCGCTCATCCCACCGTCCGTCTAGAGAGATTCAAGGACCACACGACCGCACAGCACCCAGGTAACCCCCGATCCCGCTTTGAGCCGCTTCTGTTAGGGTTTGCGCGGAGAAGACAGTTTTTAGGGTTTTGAAATCGCACCAGGCTAGAGTGCGCGGCTTGGAGTGCTGTTTTGTGAGTTGTGTAGGCGACCAGTAGGCGCTCGTTCGGTGCAAATTTCGGAGGATTCTGAGCAGTTTCGATTTTTAGGGTTTTGGGGAGCATTGACCACGATTGACCGGAGCCAGCGCACGATGAGACCCGCCGCAGACCAGGTAACCCCAGCGGCTTTCGCTAACAAGTACGCCGCATTCATTAGCTTGGACATGTACGGGACACCGTACATCTGTCGAGATTTCCTGCGCGAGGTAGGGTTAGAGGACCTCGTGGCGCAGAGGCTAGCGATTGCCGGCTGGGAGGCGCTAATGGACCTCCGCAGCGCATCAGACCAGGAGGACACGTGTGAGTTCCTGGCATCTATGGAGGCGGGGGACAGGGAGATTAGATATAGACACAGGGGTGTCTGGTTCATAGCCTCGGAAAGGAGGCTGAGGCGCGCATTTGGGTGCGCCAAGGTGCGTGAGGAGGAGTTAGACACGCACCCTAACCAGGAGGCTTGGAGGGACATGGCAACAGGGCCAGCGTTCGCCGCGGGGCGCAGCAGGGGCCGAGAGCTGCGCGACCCGTGGCTGTTCTACTTATGGCGCATCGTGGCCTACGCAATCATTGGCCGTTTCAATGGCGCACCAAAGATCAGCCTCCTGGATATGGAGATTTTGACGGGGTTTTATTATGAGCGGAAGGTGCTGTTCATCCTGAACATGGTGCACCATTGGAGCCGAGTCAGCATGAGAGGGCCGCTGACGTGTGGAGGGCTTATCACGCACTTGCTGCGGAGCTTACATGGAGAGCCCGAGGTGCCCGAGCATACCTTGGTGCAGCCTATACCTCTGGACCGCGCTCACATGCTGCAAATCAGGGCGGTAGCCGTTCGGGACGATGGCACACTAGAGTGGTGCTACCATCTGCAGCCAGCCAGACCACCGCGGGCCAGAGTAGAGAGCAGTGCGCGGGCCAGGGCGGAGAGCAGTGCGCAGGGCGCAGCTGCAGGCGCAGCAGCAGCTGCAGCAGCCGCAGCAGCAGACGATGAGATGGAGGAGGCCCTAGAACCAGAGGTGCCTCTAGTCAGGCGCCCAAGGACTCGGGCGCAGACTGGAGCACAACAGAGGGCCCGTGCACCACAAGGGGAGCCAGTAACCATTTCCATAGAGGACTCTCCCCCGCGTGCACCTGCCAAGCGCCCAAGGACTGAGACTGAGGCGGCGCCTGAGGAGGCCACTGCCGAGCAGCGCATGTTGTTCAACGTCATGCGCGTGCTCGAATACTTAGCGCCAGAGGGGGCGGATTTAAGTATGAGTCCACCATCCGGGTGGAAATTTGGAGACGCAATTCCCCCTCTCCTCAGCCTGCACCATCCACCTCCTACCCGTACCCCAGAAACTTCAGCAGCTCCAGCTCCAGCACCAGCTCCAACCCCAGCCCCAGCAGAGCCTACACCCGCACCAGCAGCCCCAGTAGCAGAGCCCACCCCTGTCCCAGACCCAGTACCACCACCAGCCGTTTCCCCTGCCCGGCCTTCTGTTCCGGAGTCCCCAATTAACTTTCCCAGCGTCAACTCCGATTCCTTATGGGAGTCACTCTCCGAGGACGAGCAGCCTGACCCCCTCACCATTGTACCCCCATCCTCCAGCACCGCCTCCACAACTGATTCTTCAGAGGCTGTAGCGCAGGATTCAGAGGCTGCATCTAGCTCGGAAGACTTCTAAGGCCAAAGGCAGGCGCAGTGCTTTTACTTTAGGGTGGTGTCTTTTATTAATTGCTGCGTCTAGTGACTACTTTGTGCGCTGAATATTTGAGCCCTACATTCTGTGAACCCCTTGCTATATTTTGTGTGACTATTCGTGTTTACTCTTATGTTCTTTATTGTCGTTGCATTGCATGCATGTGCGCCGCCTCCGTGCGCTTGAGCTTGAGTCGTGGGGACACGTCTCTGTTCAAGTGTGGGGGGGGGGCGTTACTCTTACATTTTATGTTTCTGAGCATTTTTTAGTATAGCTTAGTTTAAGTTGAAGAGAATTAGTAGCAGTAGTGCGCTAAGGTGCAGGATGCGCATGCGCTCTAGCTTGTTTTGCGCTATCCGTATTGTGTGCACTGCTATCTACTGTTTTAGCATAATTTTTTCGTTTTTTCTGCTCCTGTTAGTTGGGATATACAGGGGATGTGGAGTTGATAGAAATGCTCCAGAGAGGCGGTTAGTCGCTTCTGCTTCGAAGGCGAGGTATATGGTCGAGTGCGCTAGTGGAGGCCGGTGCTTCGCAACCTTCGGAACAACAGAGCGCGCTCAGTCACGCAGATGCAAAAAGGCAAAATACCCAAGCGTGGCGAGGTGGGAAAACAGACCACCTTCTCTCGGGAAATCAAGCTAAGGAAAGCGGGCGCGGATGTAAACGCGTGCGCTGACCGGCGCAGACAGACCAAGGAGGGAGAGCGGAACGAGTTCCATAGCTGCTATCCGAAGGCTGAGATTGGAACTGTTCTGGGAATAAAATAAAAAATTTGGAAAGGAAGCTGTACAAAAGAAAAAATACCAGCAGAAGCAGATGATTTGCGTTACAAAGAATCAGCATGCGCACTACTTAGTACCTGCGTGCGCAAGACCACAAGGATATCATCAAAGGCTCAGGTTCCCAGGAAGTGTGCGAACGAATCACGCACTGGAAGAAGCTCGCGCAAGAAACCATATACCTATCTTCGGAGCGGAAGCTGACAACCAGGAGCCTAAGAAGAGCTATCTCCCAGTCATCCAAAGATCTTCATCCTGGCTGAGAGGTAATGAATTTTCGGAATTATTATACTAGAACTATTGAGTGCAGTTGTGCGCAGGTGATGGAGCAGCACAAGTTGAGCAACTGTGCATCTTGCGCCAGAATGCAAGGCTGTGCGCTAGTCTCCAGAAAAGGTAATTGTATCCGCGTTTCAGTACTTGTTCGGGACGAACAAGGGGTAAGTGTGGGGGGTTTGATAGAGCCTAGTTATACGCGTTATTTAGATCATAACCCCTTGCTTATTTGCAATATTTTATGGGCAAGATTACTCGTTTCCAATGTTTTTTGTATATCAGGTCAGAACGAGCCCCTGAGTCGGATACGCGCTAACAGGCAGCGTTCTAGGAGTGAAAGATCAGCCTGTGGAGCTAGCGGCGCAAACAAAAGAAGAGATGGCGAAAGACAGCAGAGGTGCGCTACCCGATTGCGCCGACCAATACTATGCGCCAAGCGCAAAATCCCAGTGACCAGATTTGGAAGCTGCCAAAAGATGAACCTCCTGAGCAGTATAAGAAGAAAGAGAGTCTAGGGTTTCAAGGAGGGGAAAGACTGCTGTTCCAGAGGCACCAGAGGACGCAAGGAGGCACTGTGCAGCAGGACTGGAAAACACACGGACCTGTTGAGAGGATTTGCGCCAGCCGACTGCGCCAGCCGAGAAGACACACTGCACGCTCTGTTTGCTACCGTTCTCTCTGATACATTAGATGTTACCTTACTATTTTATGATGTTTACCACTAGCATGTCTAGCTAAACACTTAGTGTTGGTCGGGCATGAATCTGTGATGTATTCCTTTGAGACTTGAGCTTAATGCATAGTTTATTTACTTGTATTAATTCTGTGCGTATTGAGACAGTTAGTTGCATAAGTAGGGGAAGCCTTGAACCGCAATCTTACTCGTGTTGCTCACTTGTCACATGTTAAACTAGTTGCACGCGTAGGGGAAGCCTTGAACCGCAATCTTACCGTGACAATTAGGAGTGACGAGTTAGGGTAGGCAGATGCTACTGTGACAGGATTCGCAGCTGTTTAACCTAGTTCTAAGGATTAATAGCACATGAACTTTGAACGGAACATGCGCATGTGTTAGGAAGCCTTTACCGGACACTAACCCAAGTAAGACACAAGCTATAGACGTTTAGAGTCGATGATAAGGAATGCATTCATAGAGGATTGTCTGCCCAATACTTCTCATAAATATAGTACTTCATCTCTGCTGCTTGCGCACGTCTAGTGCAATTTCCCGCGTTACGATATTTGCTGTTACTCGCGCATCGCGCAAAACCCCCAATCACTCACGCAACCCCCGTTTTCTTAAGTGTAGGTTACTGGCTAAGACTCACTGCTTGCTCCCTGTGGAGATCGACCCTTACTTAACCGCTGTACTAGTGGGAGAGGAAGGAATTATATTTGACGCGCACAACGACGCGCGATCAGTAACGCAGAACTTGCACCAGACGTGCGCAGGCAGTAGAGATTAAATACTATGACTATGAGAAGTATTGGGCAGACAATCCTCTATGAGCGCATTCCTTATCATTGACTCTAAACGTCTATAGTTTGATTTCACTTAAGTTAGTGTCCGATCAAGGCTTCCTAACATGTGCGCATGTTCCGATCAAAGTTCATGTGCTATTAATTCTTGAACTAGACTAAATAACTAAGAATCCGATCAAGGTAGCAATTGCTTATCCTAGCGTGTTACTCCTAGTTGGCACCGTCAGGCTATTCAACTAGTTTAACATACAACAACAAGCAACAAGAGTAAAATTGCGGTTCAAGGCTTCCCCTACTCATGCAACTAGCTGCCAACATTGTGCACAGAATTAATATAAGCAAACAAGCTATGCATTAAGCGCAAGTCTCAAAGGAAATACTCATAGATTCATGCCCAACCAATACTAAGCGTTTAGCTAGACATGCTAGTAGTAAACATCATAGAAACAGTAAATAATAACTAGAGTATCCAAGAAAACAATAGCAAACAGTGTGTGCAGGTTGCAGTCTTGGCTGGCGCAGTCGGCTAGCGCAGGTCCTCTCGATTGTATGATGATCAAACCCTAGCCTTCTTCTCTTCTTTATATACTGCTCAGAGGCTCATCCTTGGCAACTTCCAAATCTGGTGGTGTCAGGATTTGGAAACACCACCATTTGCGCATGGCGCACGGCATCTTGGTTAGCGCAAACGGTTAGCGCACCGTGGTCGACTCTGCCAATTCTTCTGTTTGCGCCGCTAGCTCCGCAGGTATGTGTGATGCGCGTCCTAAACGTTGCCGGTTAGCGCGTATCCGGCTTAGGCCCTCGTTTTGCCCTGAAATACAAAAACACTGGAAACTAGTAATCTTGTACATAAAATAATGCAAACAAGCATAGGGTAGGATCTAAATAATGTGTATAAATAGGCTCTATCAAACCCCCCACACTTGCCCCTTGTTCGTCCTCGAACAAGCACTCAAGCACGGATACTATTACCTCCCTGGAGTCTAGCGCACAGTCTTGCACTCTGGCGCGATCTGCACTACTGATCACCCTACGCTGCTCTACCACCTGCGCGCAACTGCTTTCAACAGTTCTAATATAATGATTTCGCAATTCATTACCTCTCAGCTGGGATGAAGATCATTTTGGATGGCTGGGAGATAGCTCTTCATAGGCTCCAGGTTGTCAGCTCTCACTCCGAGGATGGGTATATGGTTAACAGCGCAAGCTTCTTCCGGTGCGTGATTCTTCCGCGCACTTCCTGGGAACTCAAGCCTTTCGATGATTTTCTTTGTGGACTTTGCGCACGCTGGTACTTAGTAGTGCGCATGTTAGTTTCTTTAGCGCATATCATCTGCTGGTATTTTTCTTTTGTACAGCTTTGTCTATGGTTCTTATCTTTCCCAGAACAGTTCCAGTCTCGGCCTCCGGATAACAGCTATGGAACACCGCCCCGCTCTCCCTCCTTGGTCTATCTGAGCAGGTCGGCGCACGCGTTTACACCCGCGCCCGCCTTCCTTAGCTCGACTTCCAGAGGGAAGGTGGTCTATTTTCCCACCTCGCCACGCTTTGGGTACTCGCCTTCGGCATCTGCGTGACTGAGCGCGCTCTTTTGTTCCGAAGGTCGCGAAGCACAGGCCTCCACTAGCGCTCTCGACCATATACCTCACCTCCGAAGCTCGAACGACTAACCGCCTCTCTAAAGCGTTTCTGTCAACTCCACATCCCCTGTATATCCCAACTAACAGAAGCAGAAAAACAAAAAAAAATATACTAAAACAGTTGGTAGCAGCGCACGCAATATGGATAGCGCAAAACAAGCTGACCGTATGCGCAACCCGCACACAAGCGCACTACTGCTACTGTTTTCTTCAAATAAGCTAAGCTACACTATAAAGCTCAAAAATACGTGAAATATAAATGTAACACTTCCCCCCCCCCCACACTTAAATAGAGACGTGTCCCCACGACTCAAGCTCAAGCGCACGGAGAACGCGCAAATGCATGCAAGCAAAATAAAGAACATAAAAACTAAGAACATATAGTCAAAGCAGCGCAATATAGCATAGGGACACAAAATATGTAGCACAAGAGTTCAGCACACATATACCAACATAATATCGAATAATGTTCAGCATATAAAAGAAAAAGACACCACCCGAAAGGAATAATGCGCCCCCCCTACAGCTCTATATGTCCTCTGAGCTGGACGCAGCCGCTGAACCATGCGCCTCCTCCTCTGAAGAATCCGTCGCATAATCGGTGCTGAAGGAAGGCGGGACAACAGAAAGGGCGATAGGCTGCGCCACGAAGTCGTCCTCTGAGACGGGGTCCCATAGCGAGTCTGAGCTGATGCTAATGATGGGTTCGGCTATGGGGGACCTCGGAATGGACGGCTGGGCAGGGAATGGTGCAGGTGCTGGTACTTGTGCTGGTTCGGGGGTGGGCTCTGTTTCTGGGGCTGCTGGGGCTGGATCTGGTGCTGGGGCTGGGGATTGAGAGGGCTCTGCTGGATGCACTGAGGGCTGAGTAAGAGGGCTGGCTGGTTGGTGCGGCTCACTGGGGGAACCGGGAGGTGGCCGGCGCAGGCTGAGGAGAGGGGGCATCGGGTCTCCAAATCTCCACCCTGATGGTGGGCTCATGCTTAAGTCCGCCCCCTCTGGCGCTAAATACTCGAGCACGCGCATGACGTTGAACATCATGCGCTGCTCTGCCGATGCTTCCTCAGGCGCCTCCTCAGCCTCGGTCCTCGGGCGCTTCCTTTGTGCACGCGGGGGAGAATCCTCGATGGAAATGGTAACTGGCTCCCCCAGCGGCGCACGGGCCCTCCGATGCGCTCCATTCTGCGCAAGGGTCCTTGCGCGCCTGACTTGAGGCACAACTGGCTCTGGGGCCTCGTCCTCCTCCATCTCCTGCGCACCCTCTGCTGCTTGCGCGCTGCTCTTCGCTCGTGGCCGCTGCACTCTGGCCGGCTGCAGGCGATAGCACCACTCCAATGTGCCATCCTCCCTCACGGCTACCGCCCTTATCTGCAGCATGTGGGCGCGGTCCAGAGGAACAGCCGGCACCATGGTGTGCTCAGGCACCTCCGGCTCTCCATGCAACGCACGTAGCAGGTGCGTAATAATTCCCCCGCAATTCAGTGGCCCCTTGGTGCTGACTAGGCTCCAGTGGTGTACTGATAGAGCCTATTTATACACATTATTTAGATCATAACCCTATGCTTGTTTGCATTATTTTGTGTACAAGATTACTGGTTTCCGGTGTTTTTGTATTGCAGGGCAAACCTAGGGCTTAAGTCGGATACGCGCTAACAGGCAGCGTTTAGGACGCACAGCACATAAGCCTGCGGAGCTAGCGGCGCAAACAGAAGAATTGGCAGAGTTGACCACGGTGCGCTAACCGATTGCGCTAAGCAAGATGCCGTGCGCCATGCGCAGATGATGGTGTTTCCAAATCCTGACACAACCAGATTTGGAAGTTGCCAAGGTTGAGCCTCTTGAGCAGTATATAAAGAGGAGAAGGCTAGGGTTTGAGACACACATCAGAGGATCATCACATCATAATTCAGATAGAGAGCGGCAAAACTGGAAAACACACGAGCTTGCTGAGAGGACCTGCGCTAGTCGACTGCGCCAGCCAAGACTGCAACCTGCACGCACTGCTTGCTATTGTTTTCTTGGATACTATAGATATTATTTACTGTTTCTATGATGTTTACCACTAGCATGTCTAGCTAAACGCTTGGTATTGGTTGGGCATGAATCTATGAGTATTTCCTTTGAGACTTGCGCTTAATGCATAGCTTGCTTGCTTATATTAATTCTGTGCATATTATTGGCGCTCATAGAGGATTGTCTGCCCAATACTTCTCATAGTCATAGTATTTAATCTCTACTGCCTGCGCACGTCTGGTGCAAGTTCTGCGTTAGCTACTATTTACTTGCGCATTGCGCAACCCAATCATTCACCTTCCCATTTTCGTAAGTGTAGGTCACTGGTTAAAACTGAACTGCTTGCTCCCTGTGGAGATCGACCCTTACTTAACCGCTGTACTAGTGGAAGAGGAAGGATTAATTTGACGCGTACAACGACGCGCGATCAAATTTTGGCGCCGTTGCCGGGGAGCAACACAGCTAAGTTTAGCTAGTTTACGTTTTTCCTTTTTAGTAACTAGCTATTTTCAGTTTGTTTTGTTTTTTTTTCGTTGTTGTTTCTGACAGCGCGCAATCACCATTAGCCAGCGCAACCTTGAAACAGTTGCGCTGCGCAGATTCTAGTTGCGCACTGACAGACGCAACAGCTTTGTTATCTTTTAATTTCGTTTTCTTTGATATTTAGAACAGGTCATGGAGGATAACAGTGTCGTTGGGGACAACTTCGGGGACAGAACCCCGGAAGAAGCAAGAGCACATAACCGCGCAGCCCTGTTCAGATAGGAAGTGCAGCGCGAGGTTGAAGCACGGATGGCCGTTGAATTGTATAATGCGCCACCCCCCCGACAAGCTGCGCGACGCAGAACAGTGCGCGATATGTCAGCCCCAATCACAGTTAACCAGCCATGGTGCATCGTGCTTCCGCCAGACGGTCATTTTGAACTAAGGAGCTCGCTCATTTATCACATGCCCAAGTTCCACGGAATGAACAACGAAAATCCAGTCAAGCATGTGCGAGAGTTCCTAGTCATCTGCGAGAACATGAAGACCGAAGGGGAGAGCGATGAGGCGCTGAAGATGAAGGCATTCCCATTTTCACTGTGTGATACAGCCAGACATTGGTTGATGAACTTACCCGCAGGATCAATTCACACATGGGAGCAGTTGCAGAAGAAGTTCCTGGACAAATTTTATCCCGCAGCGAAGATCGCGCTACTCAGGAGGGAGCTGGCCGCACCTAGGCAGAGCGCAGGAGAGTCGCTGTCAGAGTATTACGAGCGTTTCAGGGACCTAGAGGCCAACTGCTACAATCATGGCCTGCCCCAAAATGTGCTGATAGAGAACTTCCTGAATGGACTGCTGCCCATGGAGCTGAGGTTATTGAACGCATGCGCAGGAGGCGACATTTGCAACATGTACCCAGAAGACGCGTGGCAACTGATAGAAGACTCTGCTGGGCAGGTAAGACATCAGCTAACACTTGAAAATAGTCGTACTCGTTCTGTGCATTAGGTAGAAACAAGCGCTGAGATCAAGGAAATGAAGGCCATGCTGCAGAAGTTGATGAGTGCGCAAGGCGTACAACCAGCTGCGCCAAAGACATGCGAATTCTGCAGGTCCACCGAGCACAAAACTGATGAATGTCCCACACTTTTCGAGGAATCAGCAGATGTCAATGCTCTTGGAGGATGGGATAACAGAGAACCACAGAGGCAGAATCAGCCGCGCTTTGGACTGGCCGCAAATGGGTTTAGATGGAAGGAGGAAAACAATTTCCAGAGGCAGTCCACGGATCAGCGCGCGCCACAGCAGACGCAACAAGCTGCGCCCTACAATCCACCGCATCGCCGCACTGACGCACCCGCGCATAACAACCAGCAACCGAGGCGATCTTTGGAAGATATCGTGGGGCAGCTAGCAGACACAGTGCGCAAAAATGACGAGAAGTATGACAAGCGGTTCGAATCCATTGAAAAGCAGCTATCACAGATTGCTACCACGGTGTATGAGCTAAAGAAGAGCGATGGCAACCTGCCCTCGCAAGTGATTCAGAACCCCAAAGGAGGAGTCAATGCAGTGACCCTGAGGACTGGGCGCACGATAGCAATAGAGCAGACCACGCAGGCGCCCGCGAAACCAGCTGCTCAAGTCCCGGATCCAGCGGAGCAGAATGCGCAACCAGAGCAAGACGCGCAACTAGAAGCACCAGCCACAAGCCAGCAGGGCGAAGCGCCAGGTATAACACAATTGAAAGACAAGGGCACGAATCGTACTAATATACCTGCACCTTTCCCTATGCAGGCACCATCGGCTAGGAAGGAAGAGCTGGACAAGGAGTTATACGAGTTATTCAGTAAGGTAGAAATAAACATTCCCCTTATTGAAGCAGTTCGGCAGATCCCTAGGTATGCCAAGTTTTTGAAGGAGCTGTGCACAAACAAGCGAAGGAAAGGCGAGTGCGCACAGGTAATGCTAAATGCGCAGGCCTCAGCGATCGTGCAACATAAGGTACCACCTAAGTGCCGAGATCCAGGTACGTTCACTATCCCATGCACTTTAGGTAAGACCACAGTAAGCAATTGCATGATTGATTTAGGCGCATCCATAAATTTGCTACCCTATTCCCTATATGCGACATTGCGCCTTGGACCACTAAAGCCTGCAGGTCTCACCATTCAGCTAGCAGATCGGTTGTGCAAACAACCTGCGGGCATGATAGAGGATGTTCTTGTGCGAGTAGGAGAGCTGGTGTTCGCAGCAGATTTTTATGTGCTAGAAATGGAGGGTGAATCAAGCACCAGCAATGCGCAGATCCTACTGGGCAGACCTTTTCTGATGACCGCGTGCACAAAGATAGATGTGTGGAGGGGCACACTCTCCATGGAGGTTGATGGCGAAGAAATCCACTTCAACATATTTAAAGGGATGCAGCACCCACATGAGGACGCCACAGTGCACGCAATGGACAGCTTTGATGATTTAGTCACAGATGCGCAATGTGCAAGCGCAACGGTAGGACCAGAGCCACTGGCACAGGCAGAGTTGGAGGAGCAGGAAGACGAGCTGAGCAGTGCTGAACCAGAATCCAAATAGGTACACGATATAGTTCATATTTGCACTACTAATAAAATCTTGCCCTCTATTGAACAGGCACCCAAGATCGAGCTGAAGCAACTTCCAGAGCACCTCAAATACATTTTCTTAGGAAAAGAGGACACCCTGCCAGTGATCATAAAGAAAGGATTAGAAGAGGTGTAGAAGCGCGCCTACAGCAGGTGCTGCGCAAGAACCAGCGCGCCATAGGATGGACACTTGCTGACCTGCGCGGAGTGAGCCCGGACGTATGCATGCATAGGATTCTATTGGAAGATGGTGCCAAACCATCCAGGGAGGCTCAACGCAGATTGAATCCAAATATGATGGAGGTAGTGCAAAAGGAGATCCTGAAGTTGCTTGACGAAGGAGTCATTTACCCGATCTCCGACAGCAAATGGGTCAGTCCAGTGCACGTTGTGCCAAAGAAGGGAGGAATCACAGTGGAAGAGAATGCGCAGGGCGAGCTAGTTCCCAAGCGCATGCAGACTGGATGGCGCATGTGCATCGACTACAGGAAGCTTAACGCAGTCACGCGCAAGGACCATTTCCCGCTACCCTTCATGGACCAAATGCTGGACAGATTTGCAGGAAAGCCCTATTTTTGCTTCTTGGACGGATATTCAGGGTACAACCAGATACCCATAGCTGCGGAGGATCAAGAGAAGACCACGTTCACCTGCCCGTTCGGTACGTTTGCGTTTCGGCGCATGTCATTTGGGCTGTGTAACGCGCCAGGTACGTTCCAACGTCTAGTCATGAGCATTTTTTCTGATATGATTGGTATATGCATAGAAGTGTTCATGGATGATTTTACTGTGTATGGAGGTACCTTTGATGCATGCTTAACTCATCTTGATAAGGTCTTAGCGCGCTGCATTTCAAAGAACCTAGTGCTCAATTATGAAAAATGTCATTTCATGGTATCGCATGGTGTAGTACTAGGACATATCATCTCAGAGGAGGGGATCAAGGTAGATAAAGCTAAGATAGATCTTATTTCTAATCTGCCTTATTCCACTAACGTGCGCGATGTGAAGTGATTCCTAGGACACGCTGGGTTTTACAGGCGTTTTATAAAAGACTTTTCTAAAATTTGTATACCCCTGTCTAACCTCTTGCAAAAGGATGTGTGCTTCGACTTTACTGATGAGTGCAGGGCCGCATTTGATAAGCTGAAGGAGGCGCTGACCTGTGCGCCAGTGATGCGCGCGCCAGACTGGAACCTGCCATTTGAACTGATGTGCGACGCAAGCGACTATGCAGTAGGTGCAGTCCTAGGGCAGCGAGTGGACAAGAAGCCGCACGCCATTTACTATGCATCGCGCACGCTGGACGCTGCGCAGAGGAACTACACCACCACGGAAAAGGAGCTTCTGGCAATTTTGTTTGCGCTGGAGAAGTTCCGTGCATATGTTCTAGGCGCTAGTGTCATCATATACACAGACCACGCAGCCATCCGCTACCTAATGTCCAAGAAAGAAACTAAGCCGCGCCTGATGCGCTGGTGCTCCTACTTCAGGAATTTGACTTGGAGATCAAAGACAAGAAGGGCACGGAGAACACAGTTGCGGACCACCTGAGCAGGATCGTGAAAGAGGAGGAGCCAGGGCAGATCACGGAGACATTTCCTGACGAGCATCTGATGGCGCTGACAGGTAAGGTACCATGGTATGCGCACATTGCGAATTACCTGGTCACAGGTACGTTTCCTCCGCATTTCAATAAAACCCAGTGCATGAGATTGAAACATGAGTCCAAGCATTACCTTTGGGATGATCCATATATGCTCAGAATAGGACCAGATCAGATATTGAGGCGCTGCGTGCCTGACCATGAAATTAACTCTGTTTTGGTGTTTTGTCATGCGCACGCATGTGGAGGACACTTTGGTCCGAAGCGCACGAGTAGAAAGGTCCTGGACTGTGGATTTTATTGGCCACGCTTGTTCCGTGACTCATATGACTACTGCAGGAACTGTGACAGGTGCCAGCGCACAGGAGGCATATCAGCGCGCAACGAGATGCCGCAGACGCCGATTCTAGTGGATGAAGTGTTTGATGTATGGGGAATTGACTTCATGGGGCCATTTCCTCCATCTGCCGGATACGAATACATATTGGTCGCGGTGGATTATGTGTCCAAATGGGTCGAGGCTAAGGCCACAAGAAAGGATGATGGTAAGACAGTCGCTGATTTCTTGAGAACTAACATCTTTTGCAGGTACGGGGTACCTAAGGCGATCATTAGCGACCAGGGGACGCACTTTTGCAACAGGATTGTGGCGCAAGTTTTCAATCATTATGGAGTGCGCCACAAGACGTCCACTGCTTATCATCCTCAGACAAATGGACAGGCCGAGGTTTCCAACAGAGAGATCAAGCGCATCCTGGAGAAGACTGTGAGACCATCGCGCAAAGATTGGAGCCAGCGCCTGGACGACGCGCTGTGGGCATACCGCACTGCGCATAAGACGCCAATCGGGACTTCACCTTTCCGGTTGGTTTACGAAAAAGCATGCCACCTGCCAGTGGAGTTAGAACACAAAGCATATTGGGCCTTACGCATTTGCAACCTGAACCTAGACGAGGCTGGAAAGGAACGCGCATTTGAGCTAAGCGAATTAGAAGAGCTGCGCCTGGATGCCTATGAGGGACTGCGCGATTACAAAGCACGCACAAAGGCGTTTCATGACAAGCATATCCCAAGACGCACTTTTGAGCCGGGAGACCAGGTATTATTATTCTCATCACGCCTGAAACATATGCCTGGTAAGCTGCGCAGCAAATGGACAGGACCGTACACAGTCACCAAGGTTTTCCCCTACGGAACAATCGAGTTAGAAAACGAGCACCGGCATCGTTTTCAGGTCAATGGGCAGAGAGTCAAACGGTATCTAGGAGAACCTTGGGATGGCACGGCGCGCGACATTGACTTGGCAGAGCCTGAGATAGTAGATGCGCAGGTTGCTGCGCCAGAGTCATCACCAGGCGCGCCAGAGGGGGAACAGGGGACTATTGCTCATATTTCTTCTCCCTCTTTACCTACTCACGTTACTTATAATATCCATGCTGACTACCCTTTTGATCCTTTGCGCAGGACCAAGAAGAACACAACACATGCACAAGCGCAGGATCACTCAGAAGCAAGAGTGGGGGAGGTCGCTAGCACACATTTGGGCACGTAACGAGGTACAGTCGAGCCAACGACGTTAAACAAAGGTACTTGTCGGGAGGTAACCCGACACGTTTTACTTTTACATGTCTTTCTTTTAGTTTTTCTAGTGTCTTTAAGTTAGTTTAGGACTTGTAGTTTTTTTAGTCGAGCAGCAGTGCGCGGGTCCGTGCACACTTCAGTGCGCAGGACAGCTGCGCCAGTCAGGGGGTATATACGGGCAGGACTTAGAAAATTTCAGCACTTTTTCACGCTCGACCGTTACCAGCAGCTCCCGCCCTCACACCTCCGCCCACTGTCCGGCGCTCAACCCAGTTTCAGTTTAGAGAGATTTGAAGAGCACACAGCCGCACTCTCCCCAGGTAGCCTTTCCCCCAGATTTGAGCAGATTCCAGTAGGGTTTGTACGGTAGAGAAGTGCTCTAGGGTTTTGAAAGCGCACCAGGCTAGAGTGCACCGATTGGAGTATTGGTTAGAGGGTTTTGTAGGCGGGCAGTAGGCGCCCATTTGGTGAAAGTTTCAGGGCATTCGGAGAAGTTTGGATTTTTGGAGTGTTTGAGGAGTGTTGACCAGAGAGACCCAGCCACAATGCAGCCTGCCGAGGACCAAGCCACCCCAGCTCACTTCGCCAGCAAGTATGCCGCATTTCTGAGGCTAGAAATGTACGGGACTCCGTACATCTGCAGGGACTTCCCGCGCGAGGTCGGACTGGAGGACCTCGTTGTGGAGAGGCTGGCGTTAGCAGGCTGGGAGGCGCTGTTGGAACTCAACAGCGCATCAGACAAAGAGGACACCTGCGAGTTCCTGGCGTCGTTCGAGCCAAGTGAGATGGAGATAAGGTACCGGCACCGAGGGGTGTGGTACATTGCCTCGGCTAAGAGGCTGAAGCGCACACTGAGGTGCGCTAAGGTGCGAGAAGCTGACATGGACGCGCACACGAATCAAGAGGCGTGGCGCGAGATGGCGACCGGGCCAGTGTTTGCCGCGGGGCGCAGCAGGGGACGAGAGCTGCGCGACCCGTGGATGTTCTACTTGTGGCGCCTGGTCGCCTATGCGATCATTGGGCGTTTTAATGGTGCGTCGAAGATCAGTTTGCTGGATATGGAGATTTTGAAGGGGTTTTATTATGGGAAGAGGGTGCTCTTTGTTCTGAACATGGTGCACCACTGGAGCCGAGTCATCACCAAGGGGCCGCTGACTTACGGAGGAATTATTACGCACCTGCTGCGTGCGTTACATGGGGAGCCGGAGGTGCCTGAGCACACCATGGTGCCGGGTGTTCTTCTGGACCGCTCCCACATGCTGCAGATAAGGGCGGTAGCCGTGAGGGAGGATGGCACATTGGAGTGGTGCTACCGCCTGCAGCCGGCCAGGGTGCAGCGGCCACGAGCGGAGAGCAGTGCGCAAGCAGCAGAGGGTGCGCAGGAGATGGAGGAGGACGAGGCGCCAGAGCTAGTTGTGCCTCCAGTCAGGCGCGCAAGGACCCGCGCGCAGACTGGAGCGCATCGGAGGGCCCGTGCACCGCAGGGGGAGCCAGTTACCATTTCCATAGAGGATTCTCCCCCGCGTGCACAAAGGAAGCGCCCGAGGACCGAGGATGAGGAGGCGCCTGAGGAAGCATCGGCAGAGCAGCGCATGATGTTCAACGTCATGCGCGTGCTCGAGTATTTAGCGCCAGAGGGGGCGGATTTGAGCATGAGCCCACCGTCCGGGTGGAGATTTGGAGACGCGATTCCCCCTCTCCTCAGCCTGCACCGGCCACCTCCGGGTTCCCCCAGCGAGCCGCACCAGCCAGCTAGCCCTCTTACTCAGCCCCCAGTGCATCCAGCAGAGCGCTCTCCAGTCCCAGTTCCCGCACCAGCACCAACCCCAGTTCCCGCACCAGCACCAGCACCAGAACCAGCCCCAGCAGCCCCAGAAACAGAGCCCACCCCTGACCCAGCACAAGTACCAGCACCTGCACCATCCCCTGCCCAGCCATCCATTCCGAGGTCCCCTGTAGCCGAACCCATCATTAGCACCAGCTCAGACTCGCTATGGGACCCCGTCTCAGAGGACGACTTTGTGGCGCAGCCTGTCGCCCTTTCTGTTGTACCGCCTCCCTCCAGCACCGATTATGCGACGGATTCTTTAGAGGAGGAGGCGCATGGTTCAGCGGCTGAGTCCAGCTCAGAGGACATATAGAGCTGTAGGGGGGCGCATTATTCCTTTCGGGTGGTGTCTATTTTTCTTTTATATGCTGAACATTATTCGATATTATGTTGCTATATGTGTGTTGAACTCTTGTGCTACATATTTTGTGTCCCTATGCTATATTGCGCTGCTTTGACTATATGTTCTTCATTTTTATGTTTTTTGTTTTTGCTTGCTTGCCTGTGCGCGTTCTCCGTGCGCTTGAGCTTGAGTCGTGGGGACACGTCTCTGTTTAAGTGTGGGGGGGAGCGTTACATTTACATTTCACGTATTTTTGAGCTTTATAAGTATAGCTTAGTTTAATTGAAGAAAACAGTAGCAGTAGTGCGCTTGAGTGCGGGTTGCGCACACTGTTCAACTTGTTTTGCGCTATCCATATTGCGTGCGCTGCTATCAACTGTTTTAGTTTTTTTTTTTTGTTTTTTCTGCTCCTGTTAGTTGGGATATACAAGGGATGTGGAGTTGACAGAAATGCTCTAGAGAGGCGGTTAGTCGTTCGAGCTTCGGAGGTGAGGTATATGGTCGAGAGCGCTAGTGGAGGCCTGTGCTTCGCGACCTTCGGAACAAAAGGCGGGCGCGGGTGTAAACGCGTGCGCCGACCTGCACAGATAGACCAAGGAGGGAGAGCGGGGCGGTGTTCCATAGCTGTTATCCGGAGGCCGAGACTGGAAAGATAAGAACCATAAACAAAGCTGTACAAAAGAAAAATACCAGCAGATGATATGCGCTAAAGAAACTAGCATGCGCACTACTCAGTACCAGCGTGCGCAAAGTCCACAAAGAAAATCATCGAAAGGCTTGATTTCCCAGAAAATGCGCGGAAAAATCACGCACGGGAAGAAACTGCGTTGTTAACCATATACCCATCCTCGGAGTGAGAGCTGACAACCTAACGCCTATGAAGAGCTATCTCCCAGCCATCCAAAATGATCTTCATCCCAGCTGAGAGGTAATGAATTGCGAAATCATTATATTAGAACTGTTGAAAGCAGTTGCGCGCAGGTGGTAGAGCAGCGCAGGGTGATCAGTAGTGCAGATCGCGCCAGAGTGCAAGACTGTGCGCTAGACTCCAGAGAGGTAATGGTATCCGTGCTTGAGTGCTTGTTCGAGGACGAACAAGGGGCAAGTGTGGGGGGTTTGATAGAGTCTATTTATACGCATTATTTAGATCATAACCCTATGCTTGTTTGCATTATTTTGTGTACAAGATTACTGGTTTCCAGTGTTTTTGTATTGCAGGGCAAACCAAGGGCTTAAGTCGGATACGCGCTAACAGGCAGCGTTTAGGACGCACATCACACAAGCCTGCGGAGCTAGCGGCGCAAACAGAAGAATTGGCAGAGTTGACCACGGTGCGCTAAGCAAGATGCCGTGCGCCATGCGCAGATGATGGTGTTTCCAAATCCTGACACAACCAGATTTGGAAGTTGCCAAGGTTGAGCCTCTTGAGTGGTATATAAAGAGGAGAAGGCTAGGGTTTGAGACACACATCAGAGGATCATCACATCATAATTCAGAGAGAGAGCGGCAAAACTGGAAAACACACGAGCTTGCTGAGAGGACCTGCGCTAGTCGACTGCGCCAGCCAAGACTGCAACCTGCATGCACTATTTGCTATTGTTTTCTTGGATACTATAGATATTATTTACTATTTCTATGATGTTTACCACTAGCATGTCTAGCTAAACGCTTGGTATAGGTTGGGCATGAATTTATGAGTATTTCCTTTGAGACTTGCGCTTAATGCATAGCTTGCTTGCTTATATTAATTCTGTGCACATTGTTAGCAGCTAGTTGCATGAGTAGGGGAAGCCTTGAACCGCAATCTTACTCTTGTTACTCGTTGTTGTATGTTAAACTAGTTGAATAGCCTGACGGTGCCAACTAGGAGTAACGCGCTAGGATAAGCAATTGCTACCTTGATCGGATTCGTAGTTGTTTAGTCTAGTTCAAGAATTAATAGCACATGAACTTTGATCGGAACATGCGCATATGTTAGGAAGCCTTGATCGGACACTAACTTAAGTGAAATCAAACTATAGATATTTAGAGTCAATGATAAGGAATGCGCTCATAGAGGATTGTTTGCCCAATACTTCTCATAGTCATAGTATTTAATCTCTCCTGCCTGCGCACGTCTGGTGCAAGTTCTGCGTTAGCTACTATTTACTTGCGCATTGCACCAGACGTGCGCAGGCAGTAGAGATTAAATACTATGACTATGAGAAGTATTGCGCAGACAATCCTCTATGAGCACATTCCTTATCATTGACTCTAAACGTCTATAGTTTGATTTCACTTAAGTTAGTGTCCGATCAAGGCTTCGTAACATATGCGCATGTTCCGATCAAAGTTCATGTGCTATTAATTCTTGAACTAGACTAAACAACTACGAATCCGATCAAGGTAGCAATTGCTTATCCTAGCGCGTTACTCCTAGTTGGCACCGTCAGGCTATTCAACTAGTTTAACATACAACAACAAGCAACAAGAGTAAGATTGCGGTTCAAGGCTTCCCCTACTCATGCAACTAGCTGCCAACAATGTGCACAAAATTAATATAAGCAAACAAGCTATGCATTAAACGCAAGTCTCAAAGGAAATACTCATAGATTATTGCCCAACCAATACCAAGCGTTTAGCTAGACATGCTAGTGGTAAACATCATAGAAACAGTAAATAATATCTAAAGTATCTAAGAAAACAATAGCAAACAGTGCGTGCAGGTTGCAGTCTTGGCTGGCGCAGTCGGCTAGCGCAGATCCTCTCAGCAAGCTCATGTGTTTTTGAATCTGGCTCTCTCTCGCTGATATCTTGTGTCTCTGAGGCTCTGGTATCGCTTGTGATGATATCAATGCTCAAACCCTAGACTTCCTCTTCTTTATATACTGCTCAAGAGGCCCATTCTTGGCAACTTCCAAATCTGGTGGTGTGAGGATTTGGAAACACCACCATCTGCGCATGGGGCACGGCATCTTGGTTAACGCAATCGGTTAGCGCACCGTGGTCGACTCTGCCAATTCTTCTGTTTGCGCCGCTAGCTCCGCAGGCTTGTGTGATGCGCGTCCTAAATGCTGCCTGTTAGCGCGTATCCGGCTTAGGCCCTCGTTTTGCCCTGAAATACAAAAACACTGGAAACTAGTAATCTTGTACATAAAATAGTGCAAACAAGCATAGGGTTAGGATCTAAATAATGTGTATAAATAGGCTCTATCACTATGTCATATTTTCTGAGTTTTAAACTATATCAAATGGATATCAAAAGTGCATTTCGAAACGGAGACGTTACTGAAGAAGTGTATGTTTCCCAGCCAAAAGGTTTTGAAGATCCTAATCATCCGGAGCATGTGTACAAACTAAAGAGAGCTCTGTACGGGCTTAAACAGGCTCCTCGAGCATGGTACGAGCGGCTGACCATTTTTCTTGAAAAACATGGCTACAAAAGAGGGGGAGCTGAAAAAACTCTAATTGTGAAAAACACCAAGTCGGATGTGATCATTGCCCAGATATATGTGGATGACATTGTCTTTGGATCGAAGTCTCAGCATCTGGTGAAGCAGTTTGTGGATCAGATGCAGAAGGAATTCCAAATGAGCATGGTCGGAGAATTATCTTATTTCCTGGGTCTGGAGATCACCCAGAAAACAGATGGCATATTTATTGCACAAAGCAAATACAGGAAGAATCTTGTGCAGATATTTCAGCTAGACAAAGCCAGTCATAAATGAACACCCGCTGCCACTCATGTCAAAGCCATCAAAGATGAACATGGAATGGAAGTGAGTCAGACCACCTACAGAAGTATGATTGGGAGCTTAT
This sequence comes from Umbilicus rupestris, assembly GCA_963678935.1. Classification (NCBI taxonomy): domain Eukaryota; kingdom Viridiplantae; phylum Streptophyta; class Magnoliopsida; order Saxifragales; family Crassulaceae; genus Umbilicus; species Umbilicus rupestris. The sequence continues at coordinate 7,823,874 of OY787624.1, forward strand.
TGTACCTAACCGCCCTGACATCTCCTTTGCTGTAGGAGTTTGTGCTAGATTTCAAGCCTGCCCCAAAGACAGTCACTTGCAGCTGGTCAAGCGAATCATTCGATATGTTGGAGGTATTGTGAACTATGGCCTATGGTATGCTAAGGATACAAACGCAAATCTAGTGGGATATAGTGATGCAGACTGGGTAGGATGTGCTGAGGATAGGAAGAGCACTTCTGGAGGTTGCTTCTTTCTAGGGAACAACCTAGTGTCATGGTTCAGTAGGAAACAAAATAGCATTTCACTATCTACAGCTGAGGCAGAATACATAGCAGCTGGGAGCTGTTGTGCACAGATGATGTGGATGAAGCAAATGCTGGGCGAGTATGGACTCGATCAAGGTGAAATGACTCTCTACTGTGATAACATGAGTGCAATCAGCATCTCCAAGAATCCTATTCAGCAAAGCAGAACCAAACACATTGACATTCGGCATCACTTCATCCGAGATCTGGTGGAAAAGAAAATCATTGCTCTCCAGCATGTTGTGTCGGCCAAACAGCTTGCTGATATCTTCACTAAACCTCTGGACTCAGTACGGTTCGAAGACCTGAGATCTTCTCTGGGTCTCTGTGTCTTGCCCTCTTGAGATAAAAAGGAACTTCCCCTTGTCAATTGTGCCAAAAAGGGGGAGAAAAAGGGAGGGGGAGTTAGTTCCGGAGGATTTAGATTGATGCTTTCAAAAGGGGTATTTGTCAAAATGCCAAGGGGGAGATTGATGATGTAGTATGGCAGTGTTTGAAAAAACCAGGACAAGTGAACAAGCTGCTGCTACAGTTAAAGTTCAGAACAAATGAACGAGCTAGCGAACAAGGAGCAGCTATAACAGGAAGAAGCTTTAGCAGGAGCTTGTTCAGAAGACCTGTAGCGTCTGTCCGTGCAGCAGCAATCTGTGCTTTGGAATGAAGGCGTGACAGTTCATCTAAGAGCATCAGATAAGTTGCTGGAGAGAATATTCCAGAGTGGAGATTCCTAGCTGAAGTAGGAGTTTTGGTTTGAATCTCAAATCAAATCTAATCTCCTAGAAATTAGGAGATATTGATGGTGCAAGGGGAACTGCTGTAATCTGATAATGAAGCAGTGGACGGACATATATAAGTGAGACCCTTCAGAGCGATGAAGGGTGATTGAAGAAGAGAGCGTGAACGAGCACACACACAAAATTCTGAGAGAGTATTTTTGGTGTGTGAGGAAATCTTTGATCTTCACCGAGAGCAGAGCGTGAGCTGAGGTGACAGAAGCAGAGGGCAATCAGGACTTGCAGAGTCTGATCCAAGCTTGATCGGGAAGCTAATTCAGAGCACTGCTGCTTGTTGGTTGATCAAGGAAGGCCGCGGAGGAATTGTCGAGTGGAGGGACTCGGGCAATCGATCGAAGGCAAGCTCTTGCTAGTGACAGGAGGTCACTGAGTGAGGGGGAGTATTCCAGAGTGTGCAGCGCTCGTGGAATCGTTCGAACGGCTCAGCGGAAGGCTTTGGAGCGACGCGGACAATTTGTGCATTAGGTGTGTGCTACAGCAGATGCTATAGCAACCCTGCAAAACTTGTGTATTGTTTAGAATAGGCAGTGTTTGAGGAGACAGTAGCTATTCTAGATACATATCAGTAGAGGGCGTGCAGACACAAGTCAGAGCCTGTTCTGATTGTGTGCGAGGATCCACCTAAGGTTGAGTAGCATAGGTTGCGTGGGTTGTAACCGTGGGTACTTGAAAACCTTGAGAATAGTGGATTGAGGACTGAGAAGAGTCCTCCCCAGACGTAGGCAATTTGGCTGAACTGGGTGAACAACTTGTGTCCTTGATCTTTCCTGCTGAAGCAGTTTACTAGTGAACAAGAGTGTGCTGTAGCAACTGCTTGTTCACAAATCAGTTTATTAGAGGCGCTGCGAATTTCAGTCTCCCTCATTTTGTCATAAATGACAAGGGCGGGGCCTTAAGCTAAACTCAGCGAATAGACCAACGCCTCTTCTCCATCCACCGAAGAAGGGGAACTCTTGGTGTCTCGGCATGTGTCTCTTCTGATGATTTTGAGGGACTATTCGGTGGCTGCTTCTCCACCCATACTTGTACTGGTTTTCGAACCCACTGCTTCCAAGCTCTGTTGTGTCCAGCAACTCTTTCTTTCCTTCCGACATTATTTCGTTGTCTCATCCGATCTGCACCTGTGTCTTTTGCAATCCTCATTTTCCAGTTCGTTGTCCCTCCAACGTATTTGATGTTTTCTTGCACAACTGGAATGTGACAGTCCTTCATCGCTGAAGGTCACCTGCGTGCCACGTCTAATCCTTGGCTGCATCTGGCGTTGTCCGTATGTGGGCGATCTCTGAGGTCTCCAATACTTGTTCAAGATCCGGCATCTCCTCTGAATGTGTCCCTTCTGATCACATAAATAGCATCTGCGGCCATCGCTTCTGGCCTTCTTCTTAGCTACAGGTTGTTGATACAGAGGTTGATGTAGCATCCTCTTGTTCATCCTTCTAGGCACATTCTTCTAAACAGGTTTCTGGGACAGAATCGGTTTCTCCACGGCATTCCTAGCATCTTCTGGCTCCGCAGCATTGACAAATACCATTATCCCAGTACTTTCTTCACCCGTGTATCCAAGTCCAGAGTAGCCTCCTCCATATCTTTGGCATGCTAGAATATCTTCAAGAGTGCTTGAGCCACTGTTAAGCATCTTTGCGGTCTTCCTGTAGAGGTTGAGCTTTCCTTCTTTGTAGCAAGCTTCTCTTCTTGCTGGGCAGCCTGATCCGTAAGAGAAGTGATTGTCTTCAGCAGGTCCTCTCATTTTCTTCCAAGTCTGATACTTTGGCAGTCAATCCTTTGTTGATCTCGATGACTTTCAGCCACTTTTCGTGCAATAGGGCAAAGTTTCTTACAATTGACTCCTCAGTGATTTCCTCATCATCACTAATTTCTGACTCTTTAACACCATGAACAATTTCTGGGTTTGTTGAAACGGTGTTCTTCATATTAGTTGCACTTATCAGAGCAACATTGCTTGTTTCTTTAGAGTCTTCTCCACTGTCTACGTCTCTCCAGTTTGCAGTAGGAGTCTTGTTCCTGTCATGAGCCGTCTGGAGGATCTCCCATGCTTGCTTGGCCACTTCACAGTTGGAGATCAGCCTGAAATTATTTGTGTTTAAGGCTTTGAAGTTACAAGTTGCTACAGCTTCCTTTTCAGCTGTCCATGTCTCCTCTAGTTTCTCCCGTGCAACTCCTTTGTCGTCGATGGTCAGTGGGTGTGACCACCCAGACATTACTGCTCTCCAAGTCTTCTCATCCATCGCCTTTAGTAAAGCCTTCATTCTCACCTTCCAACAATTATAATTTCCTTCTTCCAGTAGGGGCGGCCGACTTGTGTTTTGTCTCTCCTTCTTCTTCGCTTGATGAACTCAGCAAGGCGCTCTGGATCTTCACTCTGTGTATCGAGTTCCCGCTTTGATACCAATTGAAATCTTCGCAGCGCCTCTGAGTTGCATATTGTGTACAAGCAGTTGTTATAGCGAACTCTGGCACCGATGGATCTTTTTCACCAAGATAAAACAATGAATAGTAATTTGTTCACCCAGGTCCGCCAAGTACCTACCTCTGAGAAAGACTGAACCTCGGTGAATAGTCTCAAGGTCAGCTGTACAACACGGTTCGACTCCACGCAACCTATGCTACTCAACCTTCGCTAGTCGATCACACACAATCAAAACACGCTCTGACTTGTGTTTTACACACACCTACTCACTTGAACCAAATCAGAATAGCTCTACCTCTGATACCACAGACTCAGCCTATTCTAATTAGTACAACGTGACCGTAGGTTTGCTATAGCACCCGTTGTAGCAACTAGCTGATGCAGGTTCTGTCTGCATCGCTCCAAAGCTTTCCACTGAGCCGATCGAACTCTTCCACGAGCGCTGCACACTATGGAATACTCCCCCTCACTCAGTGACTGTCTGTCACTAGCGAGAATAGGCCTTCTGCAGATTGTCTGAGTTCCTCCACTCGACAATTCTCCTACCGCCTTCCTTGATCAACCAACAAGCAAGCCCTGCACTGAATTGGCCTTCTCCGATCAAGCTTCGAACAAGTCTTCAATCAGCCTCTGCTCTAACCACTCAGCTCTGCGCTCACGCTCACGCTCTGCCCTTGGTGGTGATCCAATCTCTCCGCTCTATGACTCTGAATATCTCTCTCGGTATATTGCTCTATCTTTGTGCTTGGATGCTTTCTTGGATGGGTTCTTGGCTGCTCTCCTTTAAATAAGAACTCGAGGCTCCATCAATATCAAATTTAGGAAGTTTCTAAAAGATCTCAACAAGATCCTTATCTCCTACTTTTTGGTAGATTTGAAGTTCTTAAAAAATCTCAACAAGATCCTTATCTCCTACATTTTGGGAGATTTGATTTCCCAATCAAATCTTCAAGTTGTGGAACAGAATCTTCTTTGGGGATATTCTGAGAATATTTAGAAGCCTCCCGTTGCACTGCTATTTCATATCTGGGCAGATTATTCTTCGTGCCAAAACTGATGCTCTGCTGCTACAGCTCCTGCTATGGCAACTGCTTGTACTCTAAGCTTGTTCACTCTGGCTGGTTTTGCACCAGCTACTATCTTCACATGGGTAGCTATATCATCTTGCTTTCAATCTTCACGATACTCTACAGACCTGTTGCGATACTGGCAGCAACTCTCCATACGTTCTTTGGGCTGCTTCA